>WTSP01013115.1:14959-109420 GCA_025331215.1 Actenoides lindsayi
GGGTTATAATTTAATAAAGTTGCTTCTTTTGCCTGCTCTTGCTGAATTTGTGTGTTGCTGCATCTCTCCACTCCCGGGATAAACATCGACAGTGGTGCATTATGATGTCATCACATTATTTGACTCTTGTCTTCATAACTTAAAGCCTTTATACTTTAAGGAATCTTTGCTGCAGTAATCAGTTAGTTTTTATATCACGTTCGGTTCTGATTGTGTTACAGTAGCTGGAGTAACACTGAGTTTGTTTGTCTAGGCTCTCCGAGAAGCGGAGCGTGCAAAGGAGCTGAAGAGAATGCACAAAGCTGTTCAGAAGAACCTACCACGGCCCTCAGAAGTAAGTGGAAACAAAGTTCACTTTTAAGGAAAAAAACCCACAAAAATAAAAATTTTAACCATTATAGGAGGAAACACAGTTCAAGTAGATCACGAGAGGATGAAATCTTTCTTTGAGGATGCAGATTTCAGTGTTAGAGGAAGCTTTTCACAGTGAAATTGTCAAGAGGTATTTCATATGCACAAATGAAAGCCTAATTGTGTGTTTGGATAGCTCTTTGTGTGTCACACCACAAGGGATTTCGGCACCTGCGCTACATGGTTTAACTGATAGATGAAATTTATACTATAAAAATTACAGTATTTAATGATCTTTGGTGCATATGTTTATGAGATTTATTTTTTTTTTTGTAATTCCTGGTCAGGTTAATGAAACAATACTGAGGCCCTTAAATGTGGAGCCACCTCTAACAGACTTGCAGAAAAGCGAAGAGTTAATAAAGAAAGAGATGATTACTATGTTACACTTTGATCTTCTGCACCACCCATTTGGAGAACAGCTTAGTGGTAAAAAGGGGAAAGGCCCAGGATTTGGGAGCAACAATGCAGAACATATGGCTTACTTGGAACAAAATCCCTACGAGAAGTTCTCCAAAGAAGATCTCAAGAAGGTGAGAGTTGTATGGCCTAATTTCCTGTGTCTCCTTATGTCATGGTCCTGTATTCTTGCAAAAATAAGGTGGATTCAAGCCTGCACAGAAACGAGCTGGGAGATCTCCGGAGGGTTGTGTGAAAAGCTGTAGAAGGATAATTTAAGGACACATTCTCTTTTCTGTGGGCTAATGTTAATCGAGATGCTCCACTGAATGATGAGAATGCTGTATTTGTCCAAAGACATTGTCTTTTAGATACAATTTTGAATGTGTTGTGATTGCTTTTAAGTAAGGGTAGGGGCTATAATACCTCAACATTTACCAAATTCCCCTTTGCTGTTTCCTGAACTTGGTGTTAAATCATTGAGACTTTAACTCTGGTTATGACCCCCCACCTTCTCCTGCCCATGTAGTTTGTTAATCCAGGATTATTAAACATTTTTTTTCATAGCAGTGCAGGCTAAATACAACAGTGGTAGCCTGCTTATAATTTGGAGCAGGAAATCAAGTTGTTTAATTATGCTTGTCAAGCTTGATCCAACAGATCTTTGCTGGTGCTGAGCCTGCTGAGCTATGGCAAGTGATCTTAAAGCATACCTAGTTAAAAAGCACTGAATAGGCAAAATAGGTTGTTGCTGGCTGCCTGGGCACTCTGTCCTGTTTTGCATTGTAATCCCAACTTAAACAGCAGTCCTGTACCAAGGGTTCTGGTTCGGGTTGTTCATTTATTTAAGCAGCTACAGATGTTGCCTTTTGCTGCCAAATGACAGAGGGTTCAGACACATAGGGCTGTGGTTTGCTCTTTCAAAGAGTTTCACCTGTGAAGTTGTGCCAGTAACCTTTGACCAAATGCTTACAGGAATAAAAATGAGGGAAAAGGACAAAATCACATGCCACCAAGTCATCTATTTTGTGCAGACTCCTGCTATCTGAGACTCATGTTCTGACAATAGCTGTGGTATCTCTACACCTAAATCCCTTATTACTTTAAAATGACTCTAAAAATATACAAGTAGATTTTAAGTCTGTCCCCTTGACTATATCTGACCAATGAATCAAGAGCCTAAAATGAGAAACACTGAACAGTATGTACTTCCAGTCTGCTGTTAAATGAAAAATTATACATGAAGATTTCTGAGCAGGAAAAGTTAAAGATGGAAAATACAGTTAGATCATGAATTTCACTGCTCTGCCAGTGTCAGATTGTTCCCTTAGGAACACTCTCTGAGTGCTTTCTTTGGTTGTTTTGAAGTGCAACAAGAATTGGGTTTTCTGTCACTTCCCTTAGAGACTATTACAGAGGCCAGTAGATTTTGTCTGGATTCTTTCTTCAGAGTCCCTGGAAATTTTATCTCCAAACTGATGAGCAGAAGGGTTTTCTTCATCCTTGACCTGCTTGCTCTCTAACGTTCAGTGTTATATTCCCTCTTTGCCTAAAACCAAAATCAAACCAAGAAATTTTCCTATCTCTGCACTCTCATCTGGGGCTTATTTATTTTGCTTTATTTCTTCATTTGTTTTTAGAACATGTTCCTACTAAAATCCCTTCATAAAATGCTCCTTTCTTTTCCTGATGTGTACAGCTCTTTTGGGAAGGATTAGCAGTGGTGCTGAGTACAGCGTGCTGAGCTCTTAAAGCTATGGAACCGTTTCAGTGCAACAACTAAACAGCCCTAAGTAGTTCCTCACCGTGTACTGGTAGAGACTCATTGAAAGTGAACCTTTGTGAAGTGTAGCTTTGTCAGGTGTGGTTAGAGTGCTTCTGTTTTATCTGTCTTGACCATCGAGGACAGATGATTAATTTTCATTTCCCCGGTATCCCTGGAATCATCTAATCTGATATCTGAATTACTTCCTAGGCAATATGGTATTATAAACCATCTGTCTGCTTGCAGTGAAAGATCTACTGTATGGAAATTTCTGGTGCATCTGTAAACCCTGTTAAAAGTGAAGACGTGCACTTAGAACCAGCAAAGTCCAGATCAGCAAAGATACTTTAGGTTTTTATTTACAAATAAAACTGGGAAGGACCTGTGTGCCTGTGTAGTTTTGTGGGCCAGGTTCTTGTTCAGAAATACTAAGAGCTGTGAGAACGAAGTGTATCTTTCCAGTTCACTAGAAGTTACTTTGTAAACTAAACTGGAAATAGCAGAAGGCTTCTCTCACTAGTAGTTCACCAGCAACAGAATGTGCGTTAGTTACAGTAGTATTTCCTGCAGCAGAGCTTACACAGCTCTCCCGTTAATATTTAGAGTTGACTTTCCAGCTTGTGTGGAGAGGGGCAAGCAAAAGGAAATGAAAAGTGATTTTTGTTTCATAGAACAGCTGCTTCTGTCTGTACAGTTCTCCCTCCCCTCAAGGTCATTGCTTTTATCTCTTTTCTTCTGCAGCGAGATGAAGTATCTAGCTGTGCCACAGCTTTCATTAGCTGCAGCAGAGTGATGTCAGGTTTGGCCAAATTATATAAAATGAGGGATAGTTGTGCTCTGAGTAGCCTTCTAGCCTGGGTTTCATTTATAATCCACAGCATCTGTGTTAGATTTCATAGTTAGCTTAACCTGATGGTGAGCTTTTAGCATGAAAAGAGAAACTGCCCCCGTGAATTGCACACTGAAGGATGGAATAGAAGAAGAATTTTCTTGTATCCTGTGTATTGTAACTGCAATTTATTTCTCATCATTCCCAACAGGCGCAGGATCTCCTGGCACAGGAGATGGAGGTGGTAAAGCAAGGAATGGGGCATGGAGAACTCTCAAGTGAAGCTTATAACCAGGTGTGGGAAGAATGTTACAGCCAAGTGTTATACCTGCCTGGACAAAGCCGCTACACAAGAGCTAACTTGGCCAGCAAAAAAGACAGGATAGAGTCACTTGAAAAGAGGCTTGAGGTCAGTGTCATTTTTTTCCTACTTTTTGCACCTGCCAGTTTTCCCCCCCTCCATGTATTTTGTTTCTTTTTTTCCTGCGTAAGAGTTACAGGTTACTTTATAAATCATTCAGGCCTTTTGTTGGAATTCCTTTGAAAAAGTTGTTAAGGAGTTCTCTTGGGGAGTTCATAGATGTTCTCGAGGTGTTGAAATCACCTGCTCTCTTCCTCCTTCTTGCCTTTAAATAGCCCAGGGGTATTCCCACACACCGTTTCTCTTCGCACTATTACCTGTAACACTGCTCATCACACCCACTTTATTTTCAACTGGACAGTAGGTCAGGTTTTGCTCTCTCTTAATTTCTTGTGGATTTTTTGCTTTTTTTCTTAATCTCCACTTTTAGCAGATCAGATCTTCCTAGTTTTGCACTTTGTCCTTGATAGTGGTCAGTATTAGATACTTCACAGGAAAATGCTGAAAAGGTCTGTTCCAAAACTCCTCTCAAGTTCTATTTCCAACTTAAGATTTGTTTTGTGATTGACTATTACCTCCATGAAGGTCCAGAATTCTTGCCAAACTGGTGTCCTCTGCCAATTCCAGTGATGCCCTCCAAAAAAGAACAATGGATGTTTGTGATCCCGTTCCATTTCATCAGGAAATAGTTGGCTTCTTTATTGAGTGCATTTTAAACTTAGAGTTTGCTGTTGTTTGTTTGCATCACTGATATTTTTTTGCAAGTACCAAATGCCAGAGCATCTCACCAATGTGTCTGCTGGCAGTTTGAGTACTATGGCAGGATGCTGGTACTAAGGGACCAAGAACTGAAGCCGCATCTTTGCCTGCTAAGTTTGTAGAGTACGGCATTGCCCAGTGGCAACGTGGTTGCATTGTTTTATTCAAAATGCAGCAGTCACAGGCCTTAACTCAACGAGGCATTAAGATTTGGTAGGGTGTTATGGGATTGAGGGAGTTGTGTGGGGAGAGGAAATCGTTCAGACCCTTTGACCCTGATTTCACTTGTTTTGTCCTCTTGCTAGTGTTTCACCCAAATACTCCACACAAAACACAAAATTACAGAGCTTTTGTGATTAAAAACTAAGCTGGTTTTATATGGTTTCTTCCCACAGAACATAAGTTAGTTTAGACTTGCAGTAAGTCATTAACTGTTTTCCAAAGTAGGCTCTGGGGAGACCTTGTTGTGGCCTTTCAGTACTTTACATGGAGCCTATAGGAAAGACGGGGACAGTCCTTTTAGCAGGGCCTGTTGTGACAGGACAAGGGGTGATGGTTTTAACCTAAAAAAGGGGAGATTTAGACTAGAGAGAAGGAAGACTTTTTTTACAATGAGGCTGGTAAAACAGTGACCCAGGTTGCCCGGAGAGGTGGTTGATGCCTCATCCCTGGAAACATTCCGGGTGAGGTTGGACAGGGCTCTGAGCATCCTGCTGTAGTTGCAGATGTCCCTGCTCAGTGCCAGGGGGGGTCGGACTAGATGACTTTTAAGAAACCCTTCCATCCCAAACCAATCTATGCAGATTAGTGGACTGGAGCATCTCTCTTATGAAGAAAAGCTGAGAGCCCTGGGGCAATTAAGATGGAGAAGACTGAGAGGGGATCTTATCAATGCTTATCCATATCTAAAGGGTGGGTGTCAAGGGGATGGGGCTAGACTTTTCTGTGGAGCCCAGCAACCTGACATGGGGCATTTGGCACAAACTGGAACAAAGGAAGTTTTGTCTGAACATGAGGAGACACATCTTTCCTTTGAGGGTGCCAGAGTCCTGGAACAGGCTGCCCAGAGAGGTTGTGGAGTCTCCTTCTCTGGAGAGATTCAAAACTCACCTAGACATGATCCTGGGCAATCTGCCCTGGGTGACCCTGCTTTATCAGAGGGGTTGGACTAGATGATCTCCAGAGGTCCCTTCCAATTGCTACTGTTCTGTGATTCTGTGTTATTCTACGATTTTTTTGCTTAAAATTCTCTAAATCATGCAGACATCAGATTATTTTTTTCCATGGTGAAAGGAAACTTTAAAAAAAAGTTCTTCTGTATTTAACATCAACATAGCTACTGTTGCTAGAAGTAAATCTCCTCAAACAGCTACTAACACAGAAATAACACGAGAGGGGCCAGAAAGGCTGATTTTTTACTTGATTCATACAGCATGAATGTGTGTTTTGTAAAATCTGTCAGTCAAGAATGTCGCCCAGGTATAGACTCCACAGTCGTTAGTCAACCAGTCGGACCAGTTCACCTGCAGGTCGCCCAGTAGCCGAGGGGTTCAGTGCTGCACTCACCCAGCAGAGAGCACCATTGCCCTGCCCAAAGCTGCTGTGTTCTGCGTTCACAAAAACCATCTGAGCGCAGCAGCAGCAGCAGCCGGTTTTGCATGGCAGCAGGGGCTGTGCTGGCATCATGCCAGCAATCCGAGGGCTGGACCTTATTTGTGTACAAATGTTTTTGAAATTTAAATATCTTACGCCCAAAACTTACATGAGAAGTGCATTATTTAAAGCTGCAAAGTCAGGCCAAGTTAGGGAATGCACAGACAGCCTTATTCTGGCAGCCTTAATTTGCTTATGCATATGCATTACGAGACAGTCTTTAATTTCATGATTACAGCCTGGTTTTTCCACAGACTCATTTACTGCACAGGGTGGATGGTACTTGCTTAATGAGTAGCTATTGAGTATTTTGTTTTCTTTTTATTGTTCAGTGTGTGGCCCTGTGCCTTTACGCTGCGCGCTATTTCTGCAGTCTAAATGGGTTACTTCTGTGTGGGCTTTCTCATGCTGTTGATTTCTGTTCATCTCCTCCCAATATTTGAACGAGTAGTTGGTGGTGATACGCTTATTAAGGATACTGAAGCAAAGAAAGTAAAGTCACGTCATGCATTTGTCAAAATCCTGTTGTTCTCTAAGTGCTCCTTGCTCTGTAGTCACAAGACAGTCACCCAGGAAGCGAAACACAGATCAGAGGTCTTGCCAAGAAAGAAAATTGGGGTTCATTTGATACCAACACCTCGTGGGACTCCCTGGAAGACAGCTAACAAAATCCACCTAGCTGTTGCCGTGATCAAGAGAGTTCATGTCACACTGATGTAGCTACATCTCTTCGGATGAGTTGGGAGCTTAAAGTGCTGCTACACAAGGCTAATTGCTTGGTGAACTTACAGCAAAACGAGAGACCAAGCTTGTCTGTGTGTTCAAAATACCACCCCACCCAGTTCAGTCAGGCCCAGCAGAGTTTGCTGTGCCCCCCAGGTGCAGGGAAGGGACTGCGCTGCCTGTCACAGCTTGCTCCCTGTGGAGTGCAGGTGGACTCTTTGCAAAGTTAAATTTGAGCTGAAAATCTCTCCCAGGAGTATGCAAAATGCAGTTTACTGCAGCTCGGTTGCCTGACCTATTTAAAAGGCCCTTCTTAAAAACAAGATATACAGTTTTCTAAGTATAGGTCACCAGCTGAATAATGTTTTAAATAATAAATAAGAAGTGTAGCAATTTAATGAACAAACGAATATATAATGAAAAAAACCCACAGCAATTACCTTTTTTTCCTAACCTGTTCTCAGCAATGGCAAAACCCACCTTCATTTTAATGTTTTTTTCTGAGGGAAATTGTCTGAAAGCAGTATCAGTTGAAATAGATATTTTAATGGGAAGTATCAGACGACCTTAATGAAAAGCAGGGATTTTAGCTCAGCTTTCAGTACCCCAAGATACTTTGGCTTCCTTTGAGAGAAGATGAGAAACTGTAAAACAGAGCTTGCCCGCAACAGAAAGTGATGTTGGTCAGCTTTTGGGGCTGCTTCTTCCCCTTCATATCGCACTAAGATCGTTAGGGGGGGAAAAAAATCCCTGAGAGTTTAGTGATATTTACTGGAGACAGCTGCACATCAGATAGTCACTCTCTAATACTTCCATATGGGACTGCTAACACCCTGCAGATCCTGTGCAAAAAAATAAAAAAATAAAAATAAAAGGCAGCTATTTTCTAGTGCTGTCTTCATCACTCGGAGATTGCTGGGTGGATTGATGGCGTGGACAAACAGTCAGCGTTCTCTAATTGGCCTGTTTTCAGTGCCTGGGTGATTTAGTGGTGGCAGCCTTGTATCTGTTGACATGACATTTATCTTTCTGAAATAGATGGTGATATCACAAACAGATTTGTGCTGTTATTGATGAACTTGAGGAGGCGAAGTGGAGCAGTTGCGGAGAGCTTCTGTTTGGCTGGATATCCTGTCCAGGCATCAGCAGCAGTGATGCACAACCCGACAATAGTTTTAATATTGGAATGTGCTGCTCTGTATTAGTAATACTTTTCACTCCTTTATTTTGAGGGTTTGGGACTCTTTGAATGTGTTACTTAACACAGCTTAAGAGTGTTACAAGATGAACGCTTTTGCATTACAGATGGGGCATTTCAGGTCCATGCAAGTGAATCTGTGTGACCTCGCTGTGTGTCTGTGGTACAGCTTAGATTTTGCTTGGATCCTGGTGGAGTTTTCTGATCTTTCTCTCTAGTTTGCATGCTTCTAAAGCTTGTGGTTTCTTTTGCATTTTCAGGCGTGCTGTTACTCAGACAGCACCTGGAGAACATGAGTATTTATAAGACTAGGAATAGAAAAATTACTCAAAAAAACTAAAAAAAATGGTGGAATCCCTGAGTAATTTATGGTCATATATATTCATTTGTACTACTGTGTTGCCTTTGTGGAACGTGCTTTTTTTTAATAAGGTCTGTTGGGAATGTAGTTGGCACCAGTGCATCACATCTGAGGGTTGTCAGTGGTCTTCATTGTCAAGCTGGTCAGAATCTGACGGAGCTGACTGTTTATGCAAGACCACTGTTGCACTGTCTGAGCTCTGCTTAATGTACCAGACTACATGTATTTGGCATAGCAGTTTAGGAGGGTATATACTTCTTGTGGGTAACACAGAAGTATGGCAGGTCCCTTAGGAACTGTCTTTACCAGCATGTGAAAACACTTCTACTGTTTGCCAGCATGGTTACCATGCAGTTTGTGTTACAGCTGGGATGCTTTAACATTTTCTCTTGTGGCAGAAAGGGTCAGTGCTCCTTATCTTTCTCCAGCTGCCCTCTGCTATTACCTCTGACCTTGTACAAGTGATCTTGTAATCCTGTGGTCATCTGAATCAGTTCATTGAATTGGCAGAAAATGAATTATTTTTAGGTTAAGCAGTAGACCCCCTTTCACAACAGCCCAGGTATTAGATCAGCTTATCTATAACACATCATGTCTTTGCTTGTACAATTATGGAATTGTTGTGAGATCCACGATAGACTTAACCTACAGAGCAAAGCAATAAATAATGTTTTTGTATTGCCAGGGTTAACATCTATCTACAATAAGAAAAACAAATGTGCCAGGGAAGATAAACAGGTTTAGCCAGAAATGTTGTATTTTCTTTTTAGTGCAGGTGAGTATTCATTGCCTGGTTTCGAGCAAGTCCCATGAGTTAAGATTTGATACACCTTATTTTAGCCTCCTAACTAAAACAAAGCTGCAATTGCTTGAGGCTCCCTTTGTTTTTAGGAGAGACAAGGCACCTCCTGAGTGCAGCTTGGCCTGTTTAAGAGTTGAATTTCCCTCTCACGTTTCCCGGGTTTCTCTTTTTATTACAGAGGCACCTAAAGCACCTCAGATCAGTGAAACAGAACTAGGTCTTAATATCTCCTTCAGTTCCTCCATCCCTGGAAAACAAGTAATGTGTACGTTATGGGGCTCTGTATTTTTGTTAGCAAAGCACTTGTAGACCTGTGACTGAAAATCACTATCTAAAACTGCTAAATCTCTTAAGTGGACTCCTACTACCTGAAAAGTAGTTGTCTTTTCACTTGGAGCTTGTTTAGTCAAGCTGGAGCTTTGTATCTTTTTGTGTTAGAAGTCTGAAAAGAACACCAACATTGTTCATTCTCCTTTAGATGAATTAACTTATTGCATCCTTGATTTTCCCTGCACATTATATTTGCAGTTAAGAGCTACCCCCAACTCCCACCTCAAAGCCTTCATCACCATGATCAGGAAGGCAAAAAGCAGATCTAGTTATCTTCAAATGTTACTAGTCAGCTCTTAAAGCAGTGACATTTCCCAGACTGCCAGTTGGACAGCTTTGGGAAATGGAACTGTACTTTTGCTGGTAAGTTACTTGCAGAGGAAAATGCTACCAGTTGATTTTATACCAGTTCTCTAACTACTGTGGAAGGAAGCAAATGAACACCTGTAAGAGGGTTCTTTATATTATTGTTTCTGTAATCTTGCCTGTGAGTCTCAAATTTATCTTCAGATTAGACCATTGTGCTAGTCTTTCTTCCAAAGTCATACCTTTTGGGGGGAGGGTGGATAACTCTTTTTGCGTATAAAAAGGTGGGGTTTTTTTCTGCATGTCCTCAGTCCAGCATATGTCATAACTCTGCAAATGAGCAATGAAAAAGTTCTTTAAAAATAAGCTTAGACTGCATAATAGGGGTTTGGTTTTTTATTTTGGTTTTTTTTTTTGTCCAGCTGTTCATAGTATAGTGGGATTTTTTTTCCCCTTGGTGTCTAAAACCATTGATTTCCTCTGTGGTGGTTGGTGAAATCAGGTTTCCCATTTGGCAATGTTGTTCATAATGGAAATTTACATACTCAGAAATAAAGTTCAGCACTGACAAAGCTCTTCATTGCAAAAGGCCTTTGCATGGCATCACTGTTGAAAATTGTATTCAGACAGAGAAAAGTATAAACTGAATGGGTCTTTTCCTGGAAGCCACCTCATCTGCAGACGTTTTGCTCTTTAAAGCCTGTCCTAATGTGGAGCAACATCAGAACCTGTCAATGTTGTCCCACTGTGAGCTGCTGCTCACAAAATAACTTGCTTCATTTATACTTGTGTGATAATAGCTGCTGGAGTACACAGGTAGTGACTGCTGCAAGCTCAGCACGGGGCCTCTGCATCTGTACTGAGAAGGAACCAGGCTGTTTGCTAACTTGCTTGTTGAATGAACTTCCACAAGATTGTTAGTCTCTTCTCTGGAAGAGACTAGTTCAAGAAGTCTGGGTTTGCAGTGATAGATTTTGAAGGTAATTAAACTGTGCTCACTGCTATATTATCTCATCAGACACAGCAGTAACCCGTGTTTGCTTGCAGTTAATCAAAGCTGTTAGCCTGAGGTAGTGGTTGCTATCTGATCTTACTGCAATTTATTTTTTTTTCTTTCATAGGGAGAGGTAGAAAGATTTCAGAAAAGCTTAGGAATAATAGATTATATGGTTTTCTTAAGCTGTGCTCCTCTAGACACGTTTCTACTGTAATTGTGATATATGGGTATCACTGATAATCCTTCTAGTCTTAAAGGAATTGCCCCATAAAAATATTCAAAGTGGGCCTTAGTGTCGTTGTTGTAGATCAGCAATGACTGCTGACTTATCCAGTAGCTTTATGGATTATTCTAGATCTAGATGGTTGGATACTAGGAATTTTGGGGGGAATGCTTGCTCTTGATGTACCCTGTACTGTCCTTACTCAGCAGTCCTACCAACTATGTTACGATATTTGAAGGCAAGTCATAATTTCTGAAACATAGTTCAAGTGAAGATTGCTCTTAGATTATTAGTTTTGATTGTGAGTAGAGAGAATAGCCTTCTGCAGATATCAGTAAGTCGTAATGATATATGATCTACATAACAAAGTACAATATAGTTTATGTCGAGGCTTCCCTTTTAAATTGGGGAAGGGTAGCTTTATATTCCCAGGAAAGCTTTGAACATTTGGTCTGGTTTCAGCTGTGAAGTTGCAGTTCCGTAAGTCCTTACTTTGAGGATCACCGATGACTGAATATTTCCGTGAAAAACTTTGTGTGATCCCAGTCAATTAGAATTAAATCCTACTTTGTCATAGAATCACAGAATGATAAGGGTTGGAAGACACCTCGGTGGTCATCGAGTCCAACCCCCCTGCCAGAGCAGGATCACGCAGGGCAGGCCACACAGGAACAGATCCAGACAGGTCTTGAAAGTCTCTAGAGAAGGAGACTTGACAATCTCTCTGGGCAGCTTGTTCCAGGCTTCATCACCCTCACAGTAAAGACGTTTTTCCTCATGTTGAGTTGGAACTTCCAGTTTGTGACCATTGCCCCTTGTCCTATCACAGGCCACAACTGAAAAGAGACTGGCCCTTTCTACTTGACACTCACCCTTCAGAGATTTATAAACATTCCTAAGATCCCCTCTCAGTCTTTTCTTCTCCAGGCTAAACAGCCCCAGCCTTTCCTCATAAGAGAGATCTTCCAGTCCCTTTGTCACCTTTGTAGCTCTCCATTGGACTTTCTCCAGTATTTCCCTGTCCCTCTTGAACTGGGGAGACCAGAACTGAACACAGTACTCCAGATGTGGTCTCACTAGTGCAGAGTAGAGGGGGAGGAGAACCTCCTTTGACATGCACCTCAGGAGACCATTGGCCATCTTGGCCAGAAGGGCACATTGCTGTCCCATGGAGAACTTATTGTCCACCAGGACTCCAAGGTCCTTCTCTATGGGGCTGTTTTCCAGCAGGTCTATCCCCAGCCTATACTGGTGCACGGTGTTTTTCCTCCCCAGCTGGATGACTCTACACTTGCCCTTGTTGAACTTTTGTTAGGTTCCCCTTTGCCTAGGTCTCCAGTCTGTCCTTATCTTGCTGGATGGCAGCACAGCCTTCTGGTGAATCAGCCACTCCTCCCAGTTTAGTATCATAGCAAAATTACTGAGGGTACACTCTGTCCTTTCATCCAGGTCATTGATGAAGATGTTGAATTAGCCTGCAATACTGACTGCTGGGAAACACCACTAGCTCCAGCTCTCCAACTGGACTCTGTCCCACTGATCACAACCCTCTGAGCTCTATTGTTTAGCCAGTTCTCAACCCATATCACTATCCCCTCTTCTAATCCTCACTTCCTGAGCTTACTCACGAGGATGCTATGGGAGACTGTCAAAAGCCTTGCTAAAGAAATCTCTTGAGAGTTACACACTCAGTCCCTTTTTGCTCAGATACTGCTGAGCACCTTCACGGTCCTCACACCCTTTTATACACTAAGTAAGCCTTGTCCTCAGCGTTGCAGCAGAGTGACGAAGTTCTGTCAAGCTATGGAGTAGTTTCAGTTGTTTAGCTGAGCTAATGGTAGTGTTGATGTCACTTTGATAGATTGAACCCATATTGTTCTACACTGGAAATGTAAATTTTTGGTTGATAGTAACGCCAAGCCTCAGTTTCCAGCAGAGTTGACTGTTACCTCCTACTTACTCAATGGTAAGAGGCAGGCCCTACGCAGAGTTTTGCCTGGTCAAACTGTAGACATATAAAACAGCATTTCAAGTCAAAAAATGGGGAATTCTGTGCAAGACCATGGAACATTTAATAACATTTTTAAGTAGATGAATTAATGAATTTTTGCTTAAAAACACGCTATTGTAGAATGCACCATCAAGCTAGTAAAGGCAGGTCACCTAAACATGCCCAGAGGATGCCCTAGTGTTTTTCTCATCGTTGTACCTGGGGTAGTTTGAAATGCTGGTGAAACCTGGTTGGTGTAACCTGGTGTTGAGCAGAAGGCTGTCAGCTTAGTGTGCATTGTCTCTTCCAGCTGCTCTGGCTGACTGAGCCAGTATGAGGCAAGTTCACAAATCCTGCTCTTTAACATAAGTTAATCCAGCTCCTGCCAGCAGAACTGAGTATGGGAGGGCCACTTGTGGGTCTGAGGTGAGGAAGGAAATTATAGTAGCATGTGGAGTAGTCCTATATAGGTTCCAAGAGTAACCTGTTCAGCCAGCGTAGCTGAAGCTGGCAGAGGATTTCTCTGCACAAGCTAAGCAGCTATATGATGATATGTTGATTCTTCAAGGTCATGGAACAAGTTGGTTTACTTTTGACTATGGCTCTGGTAAGAACATGCAGTGGTTTTTCTTCCAGGTCTTTTTTTTTAATCCATCAGGAATGATTAAGAAAATCAATTGGAAGACAAGAGAGCTTAATGCTGTTTAGGGATTACCAGAAGCTCCACATTTAATGGAAAGACAACAAAACAGTCAGTACAGGGAAAAAACAGCCCTTTGAACTGGGGAGGGGTGTCCTCAGTAGGCTTAGTGAGATGAGGAATTGTGAAAATGCACTTTTGAAGGCACTTGAACCCTTCCTTTCTCAGAGTCGGTTTTTCTTAAGTCTTTCCCAGTGGAGGTTTGTTCTCATGAGCAGCCTTCCCCTGTTCTTTGTAAGGTTTAACTGAGGACAACAATTAACTTCTATCTGAAATTTCCTTGCCAAATTTAAATCCCTCTTCCTTTCTCAGTGGACGTAAGAACAGACAGATTTTTTCACAATGATCTTTGGGATATTTAAAACAAGTTGTTGTGTCTTTTCTTCATTTTCTCTATTTTTGTTACATGGCAAAAAAACCCCACCAGCCTCCCCTCCCCACCCTTTTTTTTTTATTATTTTCAGTCAATCTCCTTTTTTTGTGTTATGTTTTATAAGCCCCTGTTTCTCTCTGTTGCTCTGGTTTGGTTTCTCTTCTTTGGATCCTGGTATAGTATTGAAAACTGAACACAACTCTTCTAGGCACAGGGGAAGGCTTTTGCACGAGAGAGTTGGGATGGGATGAGGCTCTCACGCTTGCCCCAGCATCATGTGTCATTTCTAGCCCGTGTCTGTACATGCTGTTCTCATTTGGCTATAGCTGGTACAAAAGTCAGCGGAACCAAAGCCGGCCAAGGAGCAGCACAAAATAAATAACTGAGTGGAGAAATCTTTCAAATGTCTTTACATTTTCTGCTAGGTTCAGGGGGGGAAATGGTTGTCAAATTTTACTGAAATCTATTTCTTGGCTTTAAGCAAATAATGTAGCCTACTGTTTAAACACACCTCTTCATAACTGCTTGGAATTTTTAGCTTGGTATCTGAGCCTTAAAATTTTACGAAGCTTGAAGTAAAATTATATGCAGTCGTTGGCATTCATGCAGCAGTCAGCAATTTTTAATAAATAGTATTTGTTACAAAAGCTGAGCCCTCCTTTTGACCTTTTTGTAGTACGTCCTAAAATCTTGTAGTTGGGAGGGAGGAGGAAAGGTGGTGAGTGTTCACATTTCTCTCTATAAGCAGAGAAGGAAGAAAGGGCTGTTATTTCTGGGTGTAGATATTTGGGAGGCTTTTTTATTTTTATTTTATTCCCTGCCCCCCTCCCCCTTTTTTTTTTCTTTTACAGCAGTGAGTCCTGTGATAATCCAAGATAGACAAGGAATTTAGTAGTCAAGCAAGTGCTGAATGGCAGTATGCAACCTAAGGAGCTCTAGTAGTTAAAAGTAAGAATCTATATCCAGAATAAGTTGGAAATATTAAGACCAGTTCTCGTCTGAAAATGTCAAGAGTGCTTAAATAAACAGGGTCTGATACTGTAATGAGCATTAGATTTGAACTGCTTTTGTGTTTGTTGTTTGGGTTTTTTTTCTCTTGGAGGGAAAAAAAAGAGTTGTATCTCATACATTAAAATAATACATATGTAGGGTGGGATTGATCCACCTGACCTTAGGTAACAGTGTCAGAGCAAGCAGTCTGCTCCCTCCCATCATAGGCAGCAAAGAGCAGTTCAGTGGCATGCTTAGTCTCGTTCTGAGGCCCTGGATCATACAAGCTATGCTCTGCAGTTACCAGTTTCTCTCCCTGTTCTGGGAAGACCTCGAGTGACAAGCTCAGATGTTGATGTCTAAAGCCAAGCAGAGCGAATTCCAACTAAAGGGTGTAAAGGTACGAGACCAACCTGGCACTGCTGCTGCTCCTGGTGGTAAATAGAGCATGCAGATAATTCAGGACTTCTGTCCTCCATGCCCTGATCTGGATATGGTGGGGATAGCACTGTGTTTCATGTCCTCAGATACTCAGTGGTTAACATTCTATTAGAAAATGAGGTGGCTGACAGATCTTTTCAGAATGACAGAATAGTGGAACTTTACTAAATGGTCTTTTTTTTTAACCCACTCTAGAAAAATGAAGTTTCATTTCACACCAAGCATACTCTGCATTGTCTGTAACGCTGTAAAAACCCAACGTGGGACAATCGCTCTTTGTTACATCAGACCTCTCTTTGCCTGTGCATCCATCTATTCCATGATCTCTAAATGTCAGTGCCTCTCAACACACATTTTTCATCCAAGAAACAGTAATTGGAAAATAGTTCATTTACCGCACAGCTGTATTTGTTGTTGCAGTAATAGCATATTATTTACCAGTGAAGACATTTAAAGCTTTCATACTTTTCCATCAGAGAGTATCCTCACAAATCCCTAATCTATTTATTTAATTTTCTCTAGATTTATATAAATATTGAAAAAGAGGCGCCTTTCTGTATGCTTAAAGCACCTTGGGCATAGCTTAAGTCTACACTGCAAACAGAACCTGGAAAGCATAGCAGTCTGCAGCTCTCTCCCCAGGAGCAAACTAGACAGCTCAGAAAGTCAAATTTCTCTTTCACTCACCCATTAACAGTTTACTCCCTTGACCATTCACTTTGTTTATCTCTGCACCACCTACTAAAACTGTTTTAAATGAGTGAATAACTTGTTAAGGAGCAGGCATTTTACAGAAACCTGCAGCTGTATCATAGGGTTTACTTTATGGACGGCTGCAAGGTTGATGAAACGCAACTTTGCAGTAGCTTGGTGCATAACTACACCTCCTGGCTGGGGTTCTCTGGGTGACTGTAGTTAACACCGTAAGGGACAGATCAGAAGTAGTTCCTTCCCAATAGAGTTTAGTTTCATCGTTAAAAGATGATATATTGGAGAACTGTGGGGTTCAGAGCAGTGAAAAGCTCCTGCTTTTTGGTTGTTCAGTGGTAATTTCTTTGTATGAAGAGCAAAACTTTGATTTTTAGAGAAACAAGGCAAGGATTAAGTGATTTAGCCACTGTGGTTCCAAGTCAGGCTTTTATATTTTAACACTTGAGAAACTTGACACATTGTTCTTCATCTCCTGAAATAATATATCTTTAACTGTGGCAAAAATCAAAATCTGAGAAGCCTTATTCCTTTTTCTGTGTTGAGTTTGGCATCTTTCACACAATGCTTTCTGAAAAAAGTGTTCTTTTTCTTTTAAAGGAAGTAGTGTAGAACAAAACCCAACTGGGAACCTTACGTCTGTGTTTAGAGATGTGAAGTGCTACACCTCCACACAGCTTTGCTCAGTGTAGTGTATATTTGCTCAGTATAGTCCTGTGCTGTTTGTTATTTGGTGGAAGATTTCTTTGAGGCCGTCTAGTAAGCTTTAAAATTCTGATGACTATTTTATGCTTTTGCTGCTCATTTAATTTTACCCCACTGAATATATATGTGTAAAAATACAGAAAGGCTTTTGGTACCTTTGCTGTTTATAAATGTTACATTAATCATTGATAGCATGTTAACCTAAATATGCTTGTTTATTTGTGTTGTATCCCAGCTGGCAGAATTCTGTAATTTTTATCACTCGTCTGTTTATAGATTAATGTCTGGATTATGGTTTTAGAGGACTGACTGAGGCAACTTTAGGGAAAATAAGACTTCTAAATCCTGAGCATACCTGATAGTGCCTACTGGAGTGATACAGGAAGGAAAGCTTCATGTCCAACGTGCCAGTTGCTTTAAGGTTTTGATACCACATTTTAGTTTCATCGCTCCGTTGTGTACACTGTTAGATTGTAAAATGGGGGGGAATTGCTTCTGGCTTTTGCCACTGACCTTAGGAAGCAGATTCATAGTTCTGTCTCAGTAATTGTTGGCTAGCTGAAGGTAATCTTGTCTTCTAACTGCGAGATCTGTGAGGGAAAAGCACTGTGCAAAAACTAGAGAGGCCACTGGGGGAGCTCCAGGTTTTTGGTGTGTCGTTGGAGGGAATAATATTGTGGTGTTACAGCAAGGTAGTAAAGCTGAGTGGGAGATCTGATAGATGAAGGAGTTACTTTATTTTAAGACAAAGCCAGTTTAACTTACTTGTAATCTCATGCTCATATGTTTATAAATACTAAAGATGTGTAATCATGGAAAGGGTTGGGTTGGAAGGGACCTTTAAAGGACATCTAGTCAAATCCCCCTGCACTGAGCAGGGACATCTGCAACTAGAGCAGGTTGCTCAGAGCCCTGCCCAATGTAACTTTGAACACTTAATCAAGTAAACTGTCCAGCATTCATCTACTGAGACATTTGAATCCACCCAGTCTTTCTGACATGCTTTATGATGACACTAGGAAGGAAGGGTCTCCATCTGTTGTGTTCTCATCATGGCACCTGGGTTCTTCTTGGGATGGTGACCATGGGGATTTTTTTGTTGGTTTATTGGGGTTGGTTTTAGTTGGTTGGTTTTGTTTTGTTTGGGTTGGTTTGTTTGTTTGATTTGATTTTCATGCCTTTCAGAAGCCGGTAGTAGTTATGTCTCCATTCTGTCCCACCTCTGTTAGTTACCAGGATATAGTCTTAATTCTCTGTCTCGATGTGGCTGTCCTGAGAAAGTGCATGCAGATAGGTGGTAGGATTTAGTTACCATTATAATACTCTTACTGCTGTTTCTTGCAGTGCTTGGATGCCCCAGTATTGCCATTTATTTGCCACTCAGACCTGTCTATATGTTTTCCTTACGGCTCTCTGCAACAGACGGACAGATTCAGAGCTGCCTTAATGTCCCCAATTGCCTTTTTACTTTATATGGAATATGATTTGGATGATCCCTTGCTGGGATAGGCAGAAGGATTCAAAGATGTGGCTGTTTTTGCAGACTAAGAATATAATTTTGAAGAGGAGAAACATAATATCTTTATTTCCTTTACTAAGGCAAAGAACATCTCCTGTGTAAGCGGGATGTGGCATAGCAAGCTATCATGGGACTTGGCTGCTTACCCAGCTGCAACAGTTCCTGTCTGTAGAGCTGTATTCTTATAGTGTGTCACCACCCCTGTTTTTGCTAGTGTCAATGTTTTGATATTGTAAAGGTTTTAATCCAAAAATCTGTTACTGTAAAATGTGCAGTAGGATTTGTCAATAGAAATCAAAGAACTCGAGCAACTCAATAAAGTTCCACAGATATACTTTTAAACTTTTTCTTTTTTCCCCTTTTGAGTTCTGCATGAACGAAACAATTCTTGGGTTCTTTCTAACAGATCAACAGAGGTCACATGACAACTGAAGCGAAGAGGGCTGCTAAGATGGAGAAGAAGCTGAAGATCTTGCTTGGTGGTTATCAGTCCCGAGCAATGGGCCTCATCAAACAGTTGAATGATTTGTGGGACCAAATTGAACAGGCACATCTGGAGCTACGTACTTTTGAGGAACTGAAGAAACATGAAGATGCTGCAATCCCTCGGAGACTGGAGGTGAGATTCTTAAATGTAATACCCGAGGTCAAATATAGACACTTTGTGGAGAAGATGTTTTTACAGTGCATGGGCTCTAAGGTTCACAGCCTGAGTTTGTATCAAGTTTTTAGTGGTCTCTTTAAACTATACTTTGGGCTATTACAGACTCCTCTGCTATTCACTTCACTAACATAAAGATTCTGTGAGATAGATAGATAGATATATATATATATATATTAGAAGCTGGGACTAATCTACTAGTGTGTTCTTTAACTTTGTTTTTGTTTCATTTCCTTGTGTGGTTTATTTTATTAATCTTCTGTAATGCATATCGGCAGAAGTTCCATATCTATCTTAATTTGGCTTGTTTTGGTTTTAATTACTGTTAGAACTTAGGGTAGATCTGAAACTTGTGTAAAACCTCCTACTTCCATAAAAGTCAGTGGACCAAATGCCACAAATTTTGCTACAGCAAATTCTTCCTTTTCACATGTTGATTGTATTACTCCCTGAAGCTAATGTTGTTGTCAAGCTTGCAGATGGCTGGACCTTTAGAAAGCCAGAAATGGGGTTATTGTACTGATTTCAACATGGCTCTCAGATCCAGAAGCTGAGCAGTTGTTGTGTAGTTATAGTTTGGAGCCGTTGCACTCTCATTACTGGCTGACAACGTGTGTATGTGAGACCCTGGACCATTGCTCCTGAAAAACACCACCTGCCTTACTGGTCTCTAACTGGTTGGCATGGCTTTGAGGAGGAAGATACTGCTTTCTCTTAAGGATCCTTAAGTTCAGCTCAGAACTAACAGAAACAGGTACACTGAGGTACCTGAAAACAATGCCTCAGAGCCACTGTTCTTAGTTTAAGGATCTTGAGGATATTCTTCTCTGCTTTATCCAACTAACAAGGCAATGCTCAACCAAAACTCAGTCCTAGGCTTGAGCCAGTGCCAGGCTTGCTTTCCAAAAAATAAGAACTTAGCTGAGCACAGTTTTTCTTTTAATATATTTTTGTCTTCCAGAAGAGAGGGTTCCATTTAGTCTCAAATTTTCTCAACTACTTGCTATAAAAATGATAAAATGGATCAGTTCTTAAAACTGATCTTCTGAAGACAATTTAGAAACGCTGATAGATGTGTTTACAAACTCAGAAGTCCTCAGTTGATTTAGTGACAGTTAACAGTAAAAATAGATTACAATAGCTTGATAATTGCTGATAGCACCTGGTTTTAGTAACTGGCTACTCAGGGCTCATCCTCAGGATACATTTGCCACCTCTTCTGATGCAAGAGTGGAGGGAGATCAAATAAACTAGCAGCCAACAGTTCCAGAGCAAGCAGTAGTCCTTCATGCATAGTTACTAGAAAGCCTGTGGAAGGACTTGGTGCAGGATTAATTAGGAAGGTTACCCAGAAAAGGTTTTGAACAAGCCCATGGGAGAATAATCCATGGATAGCTGTTAGATACAACTTGCTTGTGGCAGAGTTCCAATTTGAAATCTCTCCTTTTGAAGCATTTGGTACTAACTGCCATCAAAACCAAGGCAGGATGCCTGACACTGGAAGTAGAGTAGCTGTGATTGTGATTCTTTATACTCTGTATCAACTGCTTTGTTTTACATTTATGTTTAAAATAAGTTATTTTAGCAATGTCCTGTCTCAGTTCTGACCCCTTCCTCTGAAGAAACTAAAATACAACCTTTGGTAAAGATCTTCATGGGTGTAACTATTGGAAAAACTGACCGATTGCTTTATTATATTTTCCTTACAGTGCCTGAAGGAAGATGTGCAGCGACAGCAGGAGAGAGAAAAGGAGCTTCAGCAGAGATTTGCTGACTTCATGTTGGATAAAGAGACTTTTCAAGCAAAGTACTAAAGCACAAAGTTCCATTTGTCGCCAATGTAACATTTTTAAAGTGTACAGATACTTACCCATCAGCTTTTGCCATCGGTTGCAGAAATCAAGTGTAGTCTGCTGGTTGCATCTTGTCAAGTTTTGTTCCTTTAATGGACTATTCCAGATGCTCTAGGTATGAATGACTTTAGCCAGTATTAAAAACTGGATTGAAAACTCCAAAATTTTATTAAAAGAAGAGGAAAAAAAAATAAATAAAAATCACTCTGGTGTGATTTTAGCCATGTCTTCATTTGCTAGGGTTATCACATTATTCCTAGTGTTTTATCAGTCTTAAAACCTGTAAGATACATGCCTGCAGAATAATGTCTTTGGAATAAACCTGGAATGGTAAAAAATAACAAGGAAATAAAATGCCTGTCTTTTAACTATATTTTAATCTTCCCCTATTCCAGCCCTGTTCTGTGTTTCTGGTAAATTGTCGTCCTTCCCTTCTCTTGCTACTGCTTTTATTTTCCAAGACTACTTTGCAATAGGAAGGACCTGTGTGGGGTAACTGTGGGTAATGTTCCCAGTTCTTCTGTGTGACTAAACACTCCCATCTTTATCAAGATGTTCAAATGCTCATACGGGCAGTAAGCAGAACTTCACCATCCTGAAACAGGATAGGTTTGCATTTTATAAAAGCACCCAGCATAGCCTATCGGTTCCCATAGATTTCAGCAGAAAATGTACCCTTACATTTTCTAAGTGTTAATGCTTTTAAAATCATCTCTGCATTATGTATGTTCCCTCCATCTGTTTGATGAACCTTTTTCTGCTGACTTCTATGCAATGGGCTGAAGGACTTGGGTAAGATCACAGTTCTGCCTTGGCCCAGATCTTGTGGAAGATGGTTGCAGAGACTGTGTCCATATGTCTTAAACATCACAAGCACTGGAACTCAGTTGCTTGTTCAGTTTTTAGAATTGTCCTTTGCTTTGTTCAGGCTTTGATCAACTAACTGGTGTCTTCAGAGCACCTCCAGGTCACAGTTTGTGAACTGATGAAGACCAGGGACCCTGGGAAGGCTCAGTAGCTAAACTGTGTCTACACGCTGCCAGTGAGTTAGCTTGAGTGCTTGGAAGCATGGTGGGAGCTTTGTTTAGTTTCCTAATGCAGACATGGACACCTCATCTCACAAGGTCACTGTTGCATGCCATCATTTAGGCATCCATGCTGTACATCCCGAGAATGTAGTACTCTCCAGATCCATGGTATTATTTCCTGTTGCTCCTTGAGAGCTGTTTACTCTGCACGCTTTGTTGCCCAGAGCAGCTGTGGAGTGGAGAAAAGCTCCCTATATATTCTCCCCTTGTTTCTCCCTTCTCTTTCTCCCTCTCCCTTGTCTTTCTTCCTTCTCCCTCTCCCCATTTTCTTACTGCTTTCACTGTTCTTCTGAAGAATAGGGATGGGATTATTGAAAGGGGTGAATGCATTATTTCCTAGTCATCGAGGTATTTGCTAAATCTCATCCAGAATCTTTCTCTGAGTACAGTTTGGTCAGACCACGCTTGAGTTAGATGTTACTGCTTAAAATTTTGTCAGCTCTTCCCAATGCTTTTAATACACATGCATTTGTCTGAGTCGGGCATCTCATGAGAGGATTGCTTCCATGTTCCTTTTTGTGGAGGGGTTCATCACTTCTTCAGGGATCCATCTTACTTCCAGCTCTTGGACTTTGGGTCTTTTGAGACGAAATGCATGCAGAAAAAGACAAAAGTACTGTTCACAGCACAGAATTCAGTAATTAAATACACCCAGTTGCACGTATCATGAAGTTTTACTTGTACATATTTGAATTTGAGTGAGGACTTTGCTCTTTGCAATGTTACCATGTTACAGAATGTCACTTTGTTAAGGCCTTGGGTATATTACTGGGGGACACTGTTGGGGTTGTTGTTTGTTGTGTAGATGTTTTAAATGCCATCGACAGTGATCAATGGTAATCAAAGAGATGTTTTTGAAGGCAACCTGTTTGATTTCTACTGATCGCTGGCAGAAGTAGATACACAGCCAGCCTTGGCGTAACTTTCCCTTTACTCACCAGGACATCATTCTTCTGAAGTATTAATGCAATTATAGAATACATACTTCTAGAAATGTGTTAAATATTTAACTAAACCAGAGCACATCTGGAAAGAAGTATTAAGCATCAATCTTTCAGCATATGGGCTATTTTAGCTTAGATGGTTATACCCAAAAGGAAAAATCATATAAATGCATATCATGACAGTTCTTGTGGTTGTGTGGTAGCTGGAGATATTAACAGAAAACCCTTGTAGGTTTACCAATACCACAACTACAATTATTTCCTTTCTTTTTAGGGCTGCAGCAGAGCCTCTTTGATGTTTCTTCTAGTTTTGACAGCTTCGGAGCTAGACAGGTATTCACACACTCTGCCTTAGCAAATATTTTTAATGGCAAATTCAGAAGGACTGATAAATTGCAAAAGACTCTTTTCTTTCTTGAAATGCACACAATTAACCAGTCATTAATTGTAGTAGATAAGCATTTGTGGCACGCAAAGCAGCAGACATGAAGTGGTTATATTTGAAAAGTACCTGCAGAACATTTGTTCAGTGTTTTCCCCATTTTTTTCACAAAATGCTTAAGCAAGTTCACTGTTTTTCCTGTCTCTAGATGGATTTTTTTTTTTTTTTTGTCCTGAAGTTTCTGCCTATCTCAATAATGAAAGGAACCTAATGAAACAAAGACTCTCGCCTTACTTAAAGCTGAATTGTACCCTGCTTTGGCTTTTTATCTGCCCTAAGCTGCCAAAAAATCCTGCTGTGAGTCAGGGAGGCACACTTCTGGTTCAGAAGGTACTCAAGGCCCTGTGGTGCTTCTTGAGCTCAAAAAGAGTGCTGGAGAAGCCTTGATGTCAAGTACTGCTGAGGTCCTAAACAAGCCATGCTGTAATTGCGTCTCTAGTGACCAGAGGACAGAAACTGCAAAGGTCATGTTAAGTTATAGAGACTCCCCCATCCTGATGTTCTAGATAATCAGTGCTAGAGCTTTGAACCTTTATTTTGCAGACAAAACACTGACAGAGGTGTGACTATGGCACCACTGCTGACTCCTTTTCCAGAACTATTCTGTGATTCCCTGATCAAGAGCAGCCCTGGGGAGAAGGAGTTGGGAGTGCTGGTAGGTAAAAAGCTGGACAGGACCCAGTCCCGTGCTCTGCCACCCAGCAGTCAGTGGCACCCTGGGCTGCACGCCCAGCAGTGTGGGCAGCAGGAGAGGGCGGGGTCCTGCCCCTCTGCTCCCAGGGCTCTGGGAAGACCCTTCCTGCAGTGCTGGGGCCAGCTCTGGGGTCTTCAATACAGGACAGACAGTGAACTGTGGGAGCATTCTTAATAACAGCAATGATCCGAGGGCTGGAACACCTCTGCTAGGAGGCCAGGCTGGAAGAGTTGGGGGTGTTCAGCCTGGAGAAGAGAAGGTCCCAAGAAGACCTTCTTGCAGCGTTTTAGTACCTAAAGGAGACCTATAAGAAAGATGGGGACAGACTTTTTAGCAGGGCCTGTTATGATAGAACAAGGGTTCTAAATTAAAAGAGGAGATTTAGACTAGAGAGAAGGAAGAAATTTTTTATGATGAGGATGGTGAAACCCTGGCCTAGGTTGCCCAGAGAGGTGGTCAATGCCCCATCCCTGGAAACTTTTGAGGTGAGGTTGGATGGGGCTCTAAGCAACCTACTCCAGATGAAGATGTCCCTGCTCCATGCAGGAGGGTTGGACTAGATGATCTTTAACAGTCCCTCCCAACCCAAACCATTCTATGATTTTATTGAAATATTTCAGTGCCACGGGACGGTAACTTATAACCAGTAGATGCTTAAGATGTTGACTGAGGTAGTTAGTCCTGGGTGTCATTCACAGCCTAAGTGCCCCCTCTAAGGCATCCAGTCATAGATCTGCCGAAATCACCCCTAAAACTTCACACTGGATGCTCTGTGCGTGTGTGTGATGAACCTGGAGGGATGTGAATGGAGCAGCAGAGCCTGGCTTGGACATCCCGAGATCGAGGAATTCAGGTGTGGTAACATAAACTGGAGTGCTCAGGAAATTTTTTCAATGAAATCTGGATGCTGGCAGATGTCAGTGCTTCCAGCAGCAAGCGATGATGGAGCTCGAGCTTTCTAGATGTCTTTCTTAGGCTTAGGCCCAGTTTATATCTCAAACAATGCTCCCTGACTCTGTTTCTGAAATGCTTTGTCATTGAGTACAGACGTTTGATGGACACAAGACTGACCAGCACACTTTGACACCAAATTTTTATTTTAAATTTCTGAAGGCAGCCATTAATTTGCTCTGTTTCCAAGGACAATAGTAAGTATAACCCCAAAAACCAGTTCCAACTAGTTAAGAGTTTACTGCAGTGGGTAAACCATAACTTGACCGTGTGATAAAGGTGGATGGGGGGTTGTGTTGTGTGTGTTGACAGCTATTTTGAGAATTATTTAACATTCTCCCAGAGAAATTCCTTCATTTCCATTTAGCGTGCCAAGATATATCTGCAAGTCTTTAAAGAATTTCAGCTGATGATTTTCCTCCCTTCCTGGAATCAGACTTGGCATTTACTTATTGGATCAATCCTGTAGCTGGAGCCTGCTTCAAAGGCCTTGGAGTTGATAAGACTGTCATTTACTTCAGTTGAGTTGGATTCAGGTACCTGGGAAAGCTAATGGGACAGCAGCGTTAAATTATAACTGCTGAGTGTCTCATCCATACCTGGCAGATAACAAAACTCAAGCATGAGCTGGAGTTAAGGGGGAGACTTTTCTAAAACACAGGAGGATCCCTGTGAGAAATCCAACAGAGCTGGAGCCAGCTCTTCAAAGCATGGCAAATCTCCAGAGAAATAAGCACTGTTTTAACATTGTAATTAGTCACTCCAGCCAGCAATGGCCAAGAGATGCTGTAGTTCTCTGGCTTCCTTGAGCATAGGCTGTGCCAATAGAAGGAGCATCTTGTCTTTGCCTATTGCTGCTTGTTCTGCTTTTGCACCCTTTTTTACTGGTGCAAGAAGCCTTGGGGCAGCCGCATTGGGTTTAAAATGTGTTAATCCATCTTGGTTGTCCAATCCCCTGTACAGATATGTGTGGAGCCAACTTTTGAGGCAGGAAGTGCAAGCAAAGGTGGAAGTGGGACAGAATTGCCTCTGTCAGAGGCTGTCCCACTTCATTGTTCGCTTAAAGTAACAGTGGCACATGGTCTGCTGTGCTCCAAGGTGAGTAGCTAACATGAGGCAGCTACCCTTTCTAACTGACTCAGCTGGATCTGAGCCCCTGATGATGAACAGTGAAGATTCATTGCTTCTTGCAAACATGGCCTGAGCGTAGATTTCTAAAGAAAATGCAGAAACCCATGTGTGAACTTCTTGTTTTGGCTGCAAACTAGCTAGCAGTGTCTTAAATGAGTGTGTGAACTTTGGCTTGCCTTCGGTATCCCAGGACAGTGATGTTGCTGGAAAAGATGACATTATTGTGGTCTGGACTTAATCTACCTCACATTCATCTCAGGAATCCAGCTTGCAGTTATCTCCCATACTGTTGGGTTCAAAGCAACACCTGTCTTCCAAGCAGGGTTTAAAAGTGAAGTATCAAATAGCATTTCCCCCGTTCTTGTAGCTGAGTGAAATGCATGTTGAAAAATAACCAGATACTCATCTAAAACAAAAGTGTCCTTATAACTGATTCCAGACTTGTGCTGTCCACCTTTCTAGGACTCCAGCTTGTACTTTTGCTTACGAACAACAGATTACATGGTCTTGAAAACTTGCATTCATGTTATCTTAACATGGGATTGAGATCAGACCCTGATTCAGAAAAGGACTTAAAAGATGTGTTTAACATGTACATAGGCCTATCCATCCCTGTATCTCCTTTAAGTACATACAACTGTCACACTGCTTTTAAAGTTCAACATGATCTCTAACATGACCTCAACCAGGGCCTTAATGACTTTGAAGCAAAGGGCAGTAGCTGTAGATAAAAAATGGAGCTCTACTTTTTGGTCACATGCGGGCACTGCTGTTAGGTAAGTCTCTCCTCACCAGCTAGCCCGTGGCTCGTTAATTTTTTGATGTAATTAAATGAGGTGGCTTTAACTAATTCCTGCTGCCTCAGGCGTAGCCGTGATCCACACAGTAGGTGAAAAGGTAGGAGTGGGTACAGGCAGCATTTTACAGCGTCACTTCTGCTGCCAGTGTGATTCCTCTGAGTGCCAGTTGTTGGGGGGTGTTTTCTGCATTTCCTTTATAATTTATTAAGAGATGCCTTAGTGTCAGAGTTAGAAAAATCTCGCTTTCAAGTCAAAGTCACAGGTTTTTCACATATCAGATTAGACGGGATCTGCCTCATTAGATCACTTTCAGGTTTCCAAGTTACAGCCGTGGTTCTGATGTAGTTGGATTCCTTAAAGATTCCTCAAAGGAAATGCTAGTACCTCTTGTAAGATCATTTATGTGCATCGAAAGCATTTATGAATTGTGACACGAGGAAACACAGGCTGTTATATTATTTATTCAGTTCATATATCAGATCTTTTGCCAAGTACATGCTACAGGTAGATGCCTCATAGGATCAGACAAATGTGTGTGTTAGGTTCCTCTCTTCTCCTGCCACTCCCTCCCCTCTCCCTTCCACAAAGAGAAACGTGGGGTCTATTTTGTATAATTATCATGCCAGTAGCATTTTAAAGCGTGTTATGCGTCTTAGGTGAGATTGTGGCCCCAGTGAAACCAATAGGAGATTTGGCTTCGACTTCAATGAAGCTGGGATTTCCTCTCCCCTCCTCTCCTGTCTGTATCTGATGAGCTTTTCTGTCAGGAGAAGAAAGGGATCCTCTTTTGAAAAATAGTCATAGATGCTTTAATAAAGCTGAAGGAGCCAGCCAGGATTACATTTTTTAGCTCTACGGCCAGCAAAATCTATTCCAGAACTAATTCTGATTAAAAGGACTGAACCCACTGGTTGAACCTCAGACACAAAGGCACCCCTGGAGTAATTCAACTGTATGATTTTTATATATTTTTTCAAGTAATTATTGCACTAATCTTTATAATATCTGGCCCTTGCATAAAGCATTGATTTCAAAGCTGTCTCTCTCTTATCTATTAATGCTCATGAATTATCCTAGAGCTTGGGAAGGACCATCACTATAGCTGGATCTTAAATAAAAGAGTAAGTTTTCTGGCCACATTAATTAATCTGCATGGCAAACCATAAAATGACTATAAATAGAAGTTAAATTATTCCGTAGATTATGCCCCCCCCACTTTTTGTTCTTAATTCGAACTCAACCAAGTCAATCTCTTAACACAGAACAGGCTGGTCCCTCCTTGGTCTGTGTTCCTACCAAAGCACTTTGAAGAGTTTGGGAAGATAAGGGGTCTTTCATTAGGCCACATAGGCGGAGAACACATATTAATGAAGTCCTGCACTCTGAAACTGAAATCTCATTTCCCTCCCTATTCCAGCTGGTTTATTCAAAGATATTCTTCCTTCAAACCATGATGCTTCAATGTCCATAGCTCACCCTGGCTACAACAATGACCTCAAAGATTTTTCCTTTTCCCAAGGGAAAACCCTTGTGCTTTAGTTGAAAAGAGAGAATGTTGGTCTTCTTGCTCTAAGTTTAGAGGAAAACAAGACAAAAGCATTGCCATGCAATGCCTCCATGGTTTTTCTTTTGGCCATATGCACATCTGACCAGCATTATAACAGGATTTACACATGCACCACTTGCTGCCTTGGCCAAGCTGAGTCCTGCAGAGTCACCAACCTGCATAGCAGTTAATGGAGAAGGGACCCAGCTTCCTGGGAGAGCAGAAGGAAAGCCTCACCGTCCCTGGCTGTGTCAGGGCTGAAGCACTCCCTTAGGGACCCAGAGTAAAAATCTTGAAGATGTGATTTGGAGCAGAGTGCGAAGCCTGCTTTTCTCCAGGCCAGGAAAACCCCCACCCTGGACCTCTTGGACTTTCTTTTCCTCACCCCCATGGGGTGCTTTCATCCCAAGTATCAAATGAGTGGTCATTGTTTTAGAGGGACCCTTCACAGTCCCTATGCAGATGTTATTTTTCTGTGTGAAAAAGTGCTGTTCTGGAGGAGATGCCAAACCTTAACACTGTCAGGAATTTGCAGGTCCACACCTTCAGTGACACTTTTGCCAGTCCCAGAGATCAACCATCCAGCATCACTATGTTGCCTGGAAAGCATCCAAATTCCAGTGAAGGCAGAACTTTTTTGGCTTTGGCCTCCTGCCTGCTTTCTAGATAAGGAGTTGGAAGTATCTGGCCATCTTCTACCTCAGAAAAGGATGGCACAGAAAGGAAAGGAGGCTCAAGAACTGTGGTTTATGTATTTCATGCTTGCTGTAGCACATCCCCTGGGGCTTATTCTGTCATTCTTAATAATGGCAATGCTACCAAAGTCCACATTCAACCGGGGATGAACTTAATCGTGGGGGTGAGGATAGAGCAACGGATCCCATTTCCTAGCAGGTCCCAGAATGTATTGTTAGCATCAGAACAACCCCTCCAGCACTCTGTTTCCCTTCCTTCTACTGCAAATGCCTTTTGGTTAACAGCAAGGATCTGTTTTAATTTTACAGTAACCCACTGACCACAGGCCGCAGATTGTGCATCAGCAGAGAATGCAGGAACGTCTGTCTGCCTTCCCTTGTTCCAGCAGTAATGAGTGATCTCAGGAGCACAGCCAAGCCGATGCGGCCATGCAAGGGGCAGTTGTGACAGTGATTGAAGAAACTGCCAAATCAGCCAGAAGAACAAGGGTTCACAGTGAAAGCTTGAGCTGGGCAGACACATGTCTTGGAAACAGCAAGCAAAAGATAAAACACAGATAATGACAAAGAATTGTCCAGGAGAGGTCAAGAGATGACATTGGTTGGGAGGCACCTACTTACTTAGTAGGAAGACATCTTCAGCAGTTTGCCAAGCCTTTGGTGTTGTAAGAGACAGATTTTTCTAATGGCCTTCCTTGACTTTGGGTGCAGAGATACTGGGTGGTACCTCCAGAAGTCTTGAAGCATAAGAATTAATGTAGTCATGGCCTTTTATGCTGTTCTGAACTCCAAACTGGGGACTGGGTTACACCAAACCTGGACCTTCTGGAGACACTTCAGCTTGTACAAATCACAGAGTCATAGAACGGTTTGGGTTGGAAGGGCCATTTAAAGGTCATCAAGTCCAGCCTCCTTGCAGTCAGCAGGACGTCTGCAACTAGATCACAGAATCACAGAATGTTAAGGGTTGGAAGGGACCTTGAAAGATCATCTAGTCCATCCCCCCTGCCAGAGCAGGACCACCTAGAGCAGGTCACAAAGGAACACACCATGTGGGTTTTATCATGTTGAATCACGGTGATGTTTAGACTAAAAAGAAGCCTTCAGCCTGGTTGAGTTTTGGGTTTACTTGTGAGAAAGAAACGAAGGGGCCCAAGGACTGCAAGAGCTTTTTGTGCCAAACTAGCTATATTCTTTGCAAGTCCCACTTGCAAGCATTTAGGTCTTCCTGTTGATTTCACCCAATGTACTTGAACTATTTCTGGTGTCTTCAGGAACCCAAACCTAGCACCACTGTCCCGTTGGTTTCACACTCAACCTGTCTGAACACTGCTGAGAAGAGCCCTTGGCATTAAAGGAAAGTTGCCTTAGGAAACTGGCTGAAATGGTTCACAGAGAACCATTTCAGACAGAGAAACTTCATCTGCAATGGCCTGAATATCCAAGGCCATATAACCAGAGAGTTCTTTAAGAAAGCCTAAAAATCTTAAGAGTTTGATGGTATTTGACATTCAACCAGACCCGAATCAGTAAGAGGTTGAGAAGGTAACCAAATGAGGAGAAACCACGTGCCACAGACAGAGCCGCCCACTGCCTGGGCACAGCACATACAAGATCTTTTTTCACCAAATCGACTGCAAGAAGGGGAGATTCCCCAAGCAGCCGTTAGGTCCTTCTTGCGTTAATGGTGTGGATGACACCAGATTGCTACGTCCCACCTTGCTGATATCTTCCTTTAGCTCTTGTATACCTATGCATCAACTGAGCTTGTCACAAGGGTCCTGCGTGTTGCTGACAGTGTCCAAATCCAGTGTCCAAACCTCCAAACCCAGTCTTGGGTAGCTGCTTCTGAAGACGGTGAGCAGTAAGGACCAGCCTTTCCCCATCCGTTCTGTTGGTTTAGGGAGCAGAAGCCTGAGAACAGCTGCACAGCGGCTGAGAGCCTGTCACAGCCCAGCCCACAGCTGGAAGCAGTTTTCTTGCCGAGGCTGAGCACAGCTTCCAAGCCCCAGGGTGGAAGGAGGATACTGCAGGGAAGCAGGGAAAAGTGGAGGAAGGGAGGGAGACAAGGAGCTGTAATGAAGTGCACACATGCGTATGTGTGAAGGAACGACCTGACACACGAGACGTGTGCCAGTGAAATTAAAAAAAGTGCGTCCTGATGCTTTTCTGCTCATGTCACACGTGTAGGGCTGACCTCAAATGCCTTCTGTCTGGCATCACCACACTCCCAGAGACGATGGAACTCAGGTGACGTATTTGGTCTTGGGTTGTCTCTGGCTCAAGCTCATCAGGAGAGCACTTGGCCCGATAAAAATTAGGAGGAGGGACAGCTTGAGCTGGAAGACACTCATCCCCACAGCACTCTGCTGGGGAGCAATGCCTGATTTTGCACTGTAGGAACAAAGCACTTGGCTCCTCTTCCCCTGTCCCCAGACCAGGCAGACAATGGCCTTTCAAGGAAGAGGTTAGGAGATTCTGGTTGGGTTTGTCTTTGTTTATTATATTCAGTCTCTGTTAAATGAAAAAATATATGAGCAGTCCTTGGACCTGGGTGTGGAGTCCAGAGCTGCTCACCTCTTGCTGCCTACCCCACTGAGGTTAAAGGGTCCTCCTTGCAATGCATGGCCCCATCTGTTCCAGGAAACTAAACCATGCCTGTCCCTAAGGTGGGCTATGGCCATGCCCTTATTAAATTAACTCTCCCAGAATAACTATGTTAAAAATTGCCCCCACCCCTGCAAACATCTGAGGAAAGCGTGGGAATCAGTTGTGCAATGGGAACATCCTACCAGCTGGACAATACAGACCCACATGTCCAGCACATTGATGACATGTGGCCTCGTGCTGCATCTGTAACTGATTGATGGAAAGTAGGCAAGGTGATGGGAGCTTTTTTTTTGTGTGTTTGAGCATCCTGCCCCATGGGCTGCAGATTACACAACCCACTGCAATCACTTCCAGCATGTACAGACCCAAACCCATCCTCCCTGAGCTGGATCGTGCCTCCCTCACGAGGGAACAGCCATAAGTAGTCCTTGACCATCTTGGCAGATGCTGGCACAGCCACAGCCTTGTGATATTAGGTAGGATAGCACAATTAATTAATCTCTTATAAAAGGTGTTTTTCTACCACGACCAAACAGCTACAGCTGTTAAAGCAAAGCACTGTGAATTTTTTTTCCAACATAGTTTAAGGTTTTAGGTGATTTCAAGCATGTCAGGTTCACATTTTTAAATGTTCTTTTTTTTCTGCCAGTATTACCAGCCTATTTGCTTAGAGCTCTCACTCTACCTGAGAGGTGACTGTTTTCTCACCCTGCATCCAAAACTTCATCCAATATTTCAAGATTTGGAGCCAATTAAGCAGGTTTCCTCTCCCCTGCAGGAGGGGAGATGGGGCTCACTTGCACTACCAGAGCTGTTTTTTGGTAATTCCACAGTTTGCCAAGGAGCCCCTTGGGGATAAGCGGGAGGACCACCATTGTGTCCACCGTCCTCCTGTATCAACGTCTGGAGCCTGTGGCAGGGGGTGTAGACCCATCAGCTGGTATTTTGGTGATATTTCGATGGGCAGCATCACTGCTGGATTTAAAGCTCTAAAACTGCATGAAAGATGGTGACAACACTCCCTGCGGCACTACAGTGAACTCTTGCTCATGCAAAGATGTTCATCTCTAGTGATGAAAATGATTCAGAGGTGAAGCCCATCTCCTTGTCCATGCTAGTAATAAAACAAGGGCAGGAAACCTCAGAAACACTAAGATTATACCACCAAATGCACAATAATACTCTTACTCATGTCCCCTACACAGAAGGACATGTCCCACATGGTGGGATGAAACCCAGCCCTTCAAAGCTCAGTCTAAGACTGGAGGTCCTCTCCACATAGGGCCTAAGCACGTAGACAAGGCCCAGTGAAACCATTCTAATAAATGCCAAGCACATGCTGAAGGACTATTGGCTGTGCTTCCATCCAGCGATATCTGGACAGACTGGAGAGCTGGGCAAAGGCAAACCGAATGAAGTTCAACAAGGGTAAGTGTAGAGTCCTACACCTGGGGAGGAACAACACCATGTACCGGTACAGGTTAGTGGTAGACCCTCTGGAAAGCAGCCCCATGTCCTGGTGGACATTAAATTCTCCATGGGATAGCAATGGGCCCTCATGGCCAGGAAGGCCAATGGTCTCCAGAGGTGCATAATGAAGAGTGTGGCCAGAAGGGCGAGGGAGGTTCTCCTCTACCTCTACTCTGCGCTAGTGAGACTACATCTGGGAGTGGTGTTTCCAGTTCTGGTCTCCCCAATTCAAGAGGGATAGGGAAATACTAGAGAGAGTACAACAGAGAGCTACAAAAATGATGAAGGGACTGGAACATCTCTCTTAACAGGACAGGCTGAGAGCCCTGGGGCTGTTTAGCCTAGAGAAGAGAAGACTGAGAGGGGATCTTATGAATGTTTATAAATCTCTGAAAGGTGGGTGTCAAGTAGAAAGGGCCAGTCTCTTTTCAGTGGTGCCCTGTGATAGGACAAGAGGTAATGGTAGCAAGGTGAAACCCAGGAAGTTCCACCTCAGTATGAGGAAAAACTTCTCCACTGTGAGAGTGACAGAGCTTTGAACAGGCTGCCCAGGGAGGTTGTGGAGTCATCTTCTCTAGACATTTTCAAGACCCTCCTGGATCTATTCCTGTGTGGCCTGGCCTGGGTGATCCTCTGGCAGGGGGGTTGGACTCAATGATCTCCAGATTACCCTTCCAACCCCTACCCTTCATGATTCTATGACTGCTTGAGCAACACTACAGGTTTTCCCCTGATTTCTGAATCCTGATGTGTTTTAAGGTTATGTCTCTGCCCTGCAGCCATATCTACTGATGTACACAAACCCTTCCCAGCCCCATCCAGCCTCACTCCATTTCCACAGCTTGCAGCGGGACACCCTCCTCCCGAACCAGGTCTGCGTGTCATTAAATGCAATGCCAGACACTGACTTCCCTATCTGTGTAAAACATTGCAGAGGTCCTAAAGATAGCATCAGACTGTCTCTCAAAATCACATCTTTGCTTCTATGCCGAGGCTAGAAAATGGCAAACAGGATGCAGGATTTGGCTCCATAATATTCGCTGTTGTCATGACTCATGAGTTATTTTTATCTCTTTTTGTAACAGAACAAACGGCCACTGTAATTAATCTCCGTCTGTTTTGACAATGGCCTGTCCAAAACACATTATGTTTTTGCATACAGTCAGAGTAAGGAAGGCAGCACAACCACATCATGTGAGCGAGTCTGGTTTTTTAATCTTATGTTTGCTTTTTTTTTTACGTATCTTTAAAATATGCTTATGTATTATACTTAACATATTAAATAAAGTCAAAAGGAGCAATAAGTGCTTTTACACAGGTTAGCTGCACCGATATACATCTCTGTTTTGTAGCTCAACCACATGTGAAACTAGAGCTAATCAAATCATGGCAAAGGCAAAATTAACTTAAGCCTTTTCAAGAGGATCCAATGAGGAAGCACCCAGTCCCAGCAGAGGATTTAACTCTTCCAAACTCCTTCCAACTTTATTGGCTAATGATTATTTCTACGGAAAAAAAATGTTGCAGTCAAACACTCCCCCAACAGTACTTTTGTGTTCTACAGAGCTGGTTGAGCAATGAAAAGATTTATTAGTAGAGAATATATTAATGAGGAATTTGAGGAGGAACAACCAAAAAGTCAGCGAACGGGATTTCCACAAAATATATCTGGGAGGTAAGTCTGCCTTGTACACAGCTTGCAGATGCTGATCACTCCCTGTGGGGTAACAATCATACTTAAAACTCTGTAAATAAGTATTTTTGCCACCCAGCATGCCTAAAGAGGAATACCAATTTACAGTAGTAGTCCAGATCTACTGATAACAACTCCTCTGTGAGCAAAACGGAGCAAGTACTTCATCTTCTGAGTTCAGGCAACCCCTAATTGTTGGCTTAGCAAAATTCTTCTGCTCATCTCGTAAGCGTAAATTATGGGTTTTTGTCCCTTCCTCTGAAGCATCATGTTCTCATGGTCTAGCGGATATGAGCTAGACAAGCTCGTCTTGTCAACTTGCCGCTGTCTGACAGCCTCTCTTGGGATTTATGCAAGAACATCCTAAAATAAGAAACATCCATTTTCAAAACCTACTACTCGCTACTAACACAATATCTGAACTAGCCTGTCACCCTTATTTAATAGAGTTTTCCTTGCAATGACCCATGAGATAAGGCAATATTTAGGCTTGTTCTTAATCACTCAAAGTTCTGTTGCACAACAGGACATCGATATAAAAGCATATTTTTTTTAAGATCTCAGAAAACCTCCTCCAAGTAAGTGTGTTAGTAAACACGATGTTTTTCCTCCCTTCAGACTCTGGAAAAGACAGAGGAAGAACTAGTTTATTGCAATGTCTATGCCTTTAGGTTTTGTTTAGCAAAAGAAAGAATCTACCTTGAAGTTGCCTTTTTTTTTCTTTCTACCTATGGGAAAATTTTGCAGGCTCCATATTTCATAGAATCATAGAATCATAGAATGGTAGGGGTTGGAAGGGACCTCAGGAGACCATCGAGTCCAACCCCCCTGCCAATGCAGGAACTCCCAGGGCAGGCCACACAGGAACAGATCCAGGCAGGTCTTGAAAGTCTCTAGAGAAGGAGAACTATTTCTAGTTCTTCCAGTGCTGCAATATCTGTATTTGTGTTGAAGATAAAACACTGTCAAATTTCTCATATTTCCAATTTACAGAGAATTCAGACTGATGTATTTCCTGGAGTTGCATGGAACTGATGTGTTTGATAGAATTCAAAAGATATTTTTAAACTGTTAAAGGAAAATACACAAGTATTTCCTGAATTTGTTTCTTCTTATCCCATAGTTTACATGAACTGCTCAGCAACGGGAAGCAAAAGCTGAGTTTCAACCAAACCCAGACCAATACAGAGCTTCTGGTGGAAGCCGTGTTGGGATTAAATGATTTCCTTTGGTTTCCATCCAAAACCAAGCTGAACGTGGATTTCTGGGTTGAGTTTCACTTCAAATTTTTGGTTTTATTCAGTTATGAAGAATTAAGTGAAACTTGGGAGGTTCAAACCCTCATTGAATGATCCTGAAAAACGATCTGCAAAACCCTTTGCTATGGAGTCCTATTTCATACCTTTGATCTCTGTGGATGCTGGGAGCAGCACTCATGTCTCTTCCAACCTATAAAAAACAGGCCAATGAAGCCACTACATTTTTATGTAAAGACTTCGATATCTGAGAGACAACATCCAATCCCAGTCACCACCATGGGGCCATCTGAAAAGTAGGAAATCCCAAAGTTCACCCTCCTCTCAGAGAAGGTCCATGAAAGCCACACAAGTACCACCCTGAGCACTCCTTGAGCCTTCCAAGAAATGCAGAAGGAGGTAGACAACTGGAGGTACTACTAACTTCTTCCTCTAGGAAGAGGAAAACATCTACTTTTCTCAGCTTCCAGTTTGTGCTGAAATCACAAGCAGAGCTCTTTAGACTTCCCATCATGGTCAGTATGGTCCATGAGATCCCAATTACGTAGTGTAGCTGTCTCTGAACAGCCCACCCCAGCTGGTAGGAGCAATAGGGTAATCATTGAGTTGCCTAGCCATACAAGTACTAGGCATTTTGCTCATGCTTATCTACTCATCTACACCCTGGGGTGTAATCTCATTCTGCACAAGTTTTGTTAGGAGACATGGTGTGAGAACTTCCTGCCCCACCATTTTGGATCTTCATAGTTTGGTTTTTGACTAAGGTCATTTCCATGATCCAAGTTTCAGCCTGACCTGCACAAGGTGTTATGATGAAATTGGGGAGGGGTTAAATGCATCATACGTTGAGTAGCTTTTGGGGGAGGAGAAGACTTTGAAGCTACTGTCTCCCTCAAAATACCCTCAGGTTGGACCCTTCTTGTGAATGTGGGACATGTCTCCCAGTTAAGTCATCTTTATGGGGCACGTATTTCCTGCTCCCTCGTGGTTTTATTTTCCTATCCCTCTTCAAATACTTCCTGCCTTTGGCTGTCTGTGATTGAATTCCCTGAAGCCTTAATCATCTTGGAATCCCTCCACTTCTATAACTTGATCTTACTATTTAGAAAAAAGCTTGATTCCCCCTCCCCCGCTCCCCAAAAAAATTAAAATAAAAAGGAGAGAAGAAAGGGGGGAAAAAATCCACCCACCACCAAAGAAGCACGATCCAAAAAGACAAGATTATTCTCATTCAGCTATTCATAGCATTGGAGCACGTTTCATTTCAGTGTCTGCACAGGCCTTTGTAGCAGCCATCTGATTGAACATTACTTATACTGCATATTATATGCACTAATGAGAAAATGATTCTAAATTGCCCCTAGGGATGGTTATGATTAAACTATTTGCCTTCACTTCCTCTACTAAATTAAAGCAACCAAGAGAGAGAAGGAAAAAAAAAATAAAAAAATAGAAAACAAGACTCTATCTGGAAAGCAGTCAGAATAACGGTTTGGTAAAGTTTCTGAATTCCGAGGAAGATTTTTTTTTCTCCTAAACCTGGCGATCGGCTGTATATTTCATGCTGCAATTTTGCAATTTGAAGCTAAAGCTGTGACAAATACGCGACATGGAGAAGCATTTTGGAGGGCTGAACTGGGCATGATTTTCTTTGTTGTCAACTAGTCCGAAGCCCTGATCAGCTTTAATTGCACATGCCTGAAGCTGCTAAAGCCCTCGCTGCCACCGAGGAGCTCCTCCAAGGCGTCAGATGTCTGTCTCTTAAAAAGAGCATTTCAGAGGCTCCCGTACACGGAGCCTCATTCAGACATTTTATTTAAACTCTTAAATCTTTCTAGCTATGGATGAATAAACAAGTCCCTGAAATGCAATCCATTCTTACTGGTCAGGGTTTGCAAGTGTTTTTCACAGCGAAGAAACAAAATGTCATTTGTGTTTCCTTTGGCCTTGTTAAACACAGCAGGATTTGGGAAGCGGGGAGCAACGTTACGTGAAACGTGCATGTGCCTGTGTGTGCTCACGCGCTGGGACTTCAGTGGGAGTTTTATACATGATTGTCCGTGGCTGTTGAATTACATAATGAATTCATTAAATGTGTGCAAACTCCACCGGGCAAGTTGCCAGGTCACACAACTTCTGAAGCACTGGTTAAAAAATCTGAACTGACAGTTCTCAAACCGGAGCCCACATCTCTCTGGTGGTCCCCAAGTCTCTGCAAGGTGGCCCTCATCATCTTCACACTCTTCAACCTGGACACTGTTTCACTCCCACCACCCAATGCAACACATTGAGGTCAATTTCTGCAGCTGGCTTACGGACTCCTCCTGTCATCCCAGCGATGGGGAACCCACCCTGAGATGACCTGTCTACCAACACACCAGAGCAACACAGCTTCTCTGCTGCAACCTGAGACATGGACATCCCTGGCACAGAAGCACACTTACACCCAGGCTGTACAAGAGTTTGTCTCATCAAACCCAGCAGATGCTTTGGTGGTTCCTCCAAAGACAAATAGGTGCAGAGTTTAGAGACCCAACAGAACAACCAAAAGCTGCACTGTAGAGGCTTACTATAGAGGTACTAATGATGTTACATCACAGCTTTCAACAATGTGCCTCATGTTTTGTTCTTTATATATCACAGGAACACGAAAAAAATTTATTGTGAGCTATCTCTATGATACCAGATATCACATGGCACTTCAATAACTCAGGATGAGAGGAACCTACTCGTCCCTTCCTGTGGCCATGAAGAAGGGATAACTGAGTAATTCAGATGCGCATGTCTGTACCAATGACATCTGAAGCTGATGGGGGGGTTGTGGGCAATGCTTCATTTTTCTGGGGTAATGGAGACAACTCCAGGCCAAAAGGTCTCTGAGGTGCCAGCCAAGTTCTTGGCTCAATGCTTGCCTTAACACAGATGGTTACTGGGAATTATTCACACTGCTTAATTTGGGGTGGACTACATCAGGGAGCTGAGGTCCATATCACTGAGGGTCCAATCTGTGCAAAGACTGTAAGTGTCTAAGTAACTGATTCCCTTGAAGGAAGCCTTTTGTGTCCACACACAGTCAGTGTATGACATTGAAGTTCTTTCAGGAAACACAAGTACTCACAAACAGCCCAAAACACAACTACTCAACCTACCTACCCAAGGTAGACAGGCTTTTCCCTTTAGAGGCTCTCAAAGGTGCTCACCATTAACTATCCAAAGAAACCTGGATCTTGGTGATACAAACATCGACAATTTCGACATTAGTTAGATACCTGAATAAGACAAGATTTGGGCTGCTTGCCAAGAAATGAAGCTAACTGTTGTGCTTGGTTCACAGGGAAAAAGTCCGGTTTCGTGCATTCGACTGATATGGAGTTATCAGCACCTCCAGGTTGCTCCCTGTCTGGCCATGTGTGTTTCTGTGCACGATGTAATTGGATGTATATGTGGAAGGAGAGAGAAGGAGGAGGCAGATGTTTCTGGACATATATACTACATCCAAGAAGCTGTCCTTTAAGTCTCCTGGCATTTTGCAAAGAAGGATTCTGACTTTGGTGGCAGGAATGCATTTTCAACTGACCCCATGCTCAGACCCAAAGGCAGAATCTTTGTTTCTTCCCCAGACCACTCCCCCCCGCCCATAACTGGAAGGTTATGTGTTTCTTAGCTACTGGTCAGACTGGTGGTGCCTGCCAAGAAGCTTTCAGGGAATTTCCTCACTATGTAACAAATTTATGAGTCATATGAAAATCTGGGAAATGATTCAACCAGCTGTCTTTCGTTGACTCAAAGATTTTTACAACACCTCAGTGCCTCATCTTTGATTTGAGCCAGCAGAATGGTTTATTGTAACATCAAATGGTCTTATGTTCACTCGAAGGACGCTTCCTACTACTAAGAAAAAAAAAAAGCTGTAAAACTTTTGAAAACAGCCTGCAGCTAGGTGAATGATGTACAGAGCTACTATATTTATTCACTATGAACTGATGAGTGTGACTGGCATGCAGTGTGCCTCCGGGATGGCTGTGGAGGTGGCTGCCACTGAGCAGTGGGGCTCAGCTGCTGCAGGCACAGTCTTCGCATATGGCAGGCTTGCGAAAGCTTTGGTTCAATTTCCAGGCACATTTCATGGAATCATCAGATTATAGCACAGAATGCTTTGGGTTTAAAGGGACCTTTCAAGGTCATCTAGTCCAACCCCCCTGCAGTGAACAGGGACATCGGCAACTAGAGCAGGTTGCTCAGAGCCTCATCCAACCTGATGTTGAATGATTCCAGGGATGGGGCATCAACCACCTCTCTGAGTAACCTGGGCCAGAGTCTCACCATCCTCACTGTGAAAGATTTCTTCCTTCTATCTAGTCTAAATCTCCCCCTTTTTACCATCACCCCTTAACCAACCATCAGAGTCCTCACTAAAAAGTCTATCCCCATCTTTCTTACAGGCCCCCCTTTAAGTACTGACAGGCCACAGTAAGATCTCCTCAGAGCCTTCTCTTCTGCAGTCTGAACAACCCCAACTCTCTCAGCCTTTCTTCATAGCAGAGGTGTTCCATCCTTCTGACCATTTTTGTGTCCCTCTTCTGGACCCATCCCAACAGGTCCATGTCTTTCTTTTGTTGAGGACTCCAGAGCAGGATGCAGTACTCCCGGTAGAGGGTGAACTGGCTATTTCAAGGAATTTGAGCAGATCTCATCTGAGCAGCAACTCAGCTAAAACAGGGGAATGTTTTTAGATGTCTTTTCATCATTCAGTTTCAGGCACAGCCTTCAAAACCTTGGATTCAACTGAGCAGATAAGGATTTCAGCCAAACAACCACCACGCAGCCTTTGGAGAAAACTTCATAGGAGATGTCTGCCCTGACACAGGGTTTTAGACACCTTCGTCCAACCAACACAACTCCTGCTCACACCTGCAGGGCCCACATCTGGGCAGGAGGGAATCCTGCTCTCTCAGACATATTCCTGAGATAGTCTCTGTCTTATTGTCATGGTTTAGGGTCAGGGTGGACCCTTTAGACCTATAACAGATGCTCTCTGTTAACCCCTCTCCCTCTCCAAAGGGGAAGGGAAAGGGAATAAGGGAGAGAGACTCAGCAATTAGAAAAGGAAATTAGAACAGCTTTAACAGAGATAAAATTAATAATTATAAAAATGGAATATATACAAATATACACAAAACCAGTATCGAACCCAACCCACCTGATGGTAATTCCATCACCGTCACCACTGATGCTGTGGAGCAGGCACTGGGACAGTCCCAGACTGGGCCCTGCAGCAGACGGGAGCTGTGTTCAGGAGCTGGATTCTGGTACCAGGTTCAGGAACACAGAGACTGGAATCGAAAGCAGAATGGACAGAGGCCTCCTTGGGTGCTCCAAGGACAGAACCTAAAGAGGACCTGAGCCAAACCAAGTAAAGGTGGCAAAGCAGTCCAAGAGGGGAGAAAGAGCCCAGAGACCCTTTGGCTCCCTCAGCTCTGTGCCGAATATGATGTATATGGGATGGAATCCCTCGTTGGTCAGTTTACGGTCACCTGTCCTGTCCTCTCTTCCCTGCAGGTGCAGCCTTTCAGTTCCTGCACCCTCCTATGTGGTACACAATATCCAGCAGTGGCCTTGGTCTGCACACCAGTCCTTGGTAGTAACTCTAACCATGGGGGGTTATCACTGCTAGAAGCAGACACTGTCTGTGAAAACAGGCTGCTAACTTCAGGAAGTGCAATTAGTTAGAAGAACTGAGCTGAAAAGTAAAATTACTGAACAGAACTAGTTCTGTTCTCACTCAAACCAGGACACTTATCTCCAAGGAGTGCAATTTGCAGTACATTTGCCAAGGAAGTACAGTCTTAGGTCGCCTCTGTCCCAGCTGGGGGTGTAAAGAAACATTTTCCTTTACATATTTTCCTCCTGTCCACAAATATCTTGCAGTCCTGCCTGAAGAAAAGCCAAAGATATATAAAACGGGTCTTCTACTGTAGCCTGTTCAAGTGGCAAGGAAAGATTGCATCCCCTCAAAGAGAAGCAGAAACTGGACCAGGACCTTCCATCACAGTGGAAAATGTTCACTGTGGGAGACATTCATCAAGAACATTTTTTTCCATCCTGCTTTTTGAGCAAGACCATCCAGAGATGCTCTTTTTTGTGCTGGAATCACTGGTACCCATGTGCAGTAGTGATGTTCACAGACTGGGCTAGCAAAGGGGCAATGGGGAGCTTCATCTTACAGGTGTCTTGGAATGGTCCCAAGTGCATGGAGCACTGAGAAAACAGCTTCAGCTGGAAGGAAGATGAACTTAGGAGTAGGAAGATATCTAGAGCTGTGGACACTATGCTAAGATGGAATGCCTGCCTCTTGGGTGACACAACCAGCTCTGGATTCCCCTCCTCTTCTTAAGGGGACTTCCAGTATCAAAAAAATCCACCTGTAAGTTATTGTGGGTGGGGGATGATCCCTCAAAGCCTCATCTGGCACAAGGACAGTGTACCAGCCAGGGCTGAACTGCTAACCAATGGCTAATATGTGCCCCTGTGGTGGGGTACACCATTACAGTCCCAATGGCACCATATGGGAAAGAATTCCTTCTAAAGCTTTTCAATCTCCCCTTCCTCCATTTTCCATCATTATTCTTCTGAAGGAGTAAAAGTTGAATAAAGGTCACTGGCTTCAGGCCTAGAGTAATATTCTTGTAGGCACTGAAATTGCTTCCTCAGCATGGAAAAGCAGGTCTGTCAGAAGCATGTGAGCCTTGCCAACAGCCTCCTGTGCAAGGGATGGGGGAAAGGAGACCTCTGAACGTCCACCAGGAGCCCATGGGCAAGACCTTTACCCACAACAAGTGTCATGAGCATTGCTAGTGCTTACTCCCAGGAACCACTGTACTTTTATAAGACTTCATGAGGAAAAAAACCTCACAAGCCCTGCATGGAGCTTGGTGTGGCATGGTAACCGGGAGAAGGACACCAATGCACCCTAAGATGCTTATTGAGGACAGGGTCACCAGCAACCAGCATTAGCTGGAGGCAAAGTAGGACTGTAGGTCTTCTGCTACTCACCCAGGCACGGCAGGAAACCTCCTACACCCAGGGCTGTACTCAGCAGATCTCAGCCCTCTATTTATCATTGATATTGCCAATAATTATGATTAATGGGAACTGGCTTTTTGCTCAAGAGTACCAGAATAAGAGAAATAAAATTCTGACAGAGCTACATGGGACCTGAAAATCCAGAGCACAACAAGGGTGTCACCAAACAACTTCAGCCACAGTTTAACCACTTAGGATGCGTAGATTTGTATTTGCTAACTTGATACACTTCCAAATATAGAGAAATCGTTCGGATCCTATGGTTTTTACAAACCACATAGGTGGATAAATCCATTTAATAGATGGCACCAGAGCTAATCAGAGAGTGGGAAGCAGAAGTAGAGCAGAGATGATTCTTCCAGTCAGAGTTAAACTGCTGCAAATAGAAGACCAGGAATTTATTATTGCAGAACTAAACCAACATTCTATATTAAGTATCCAAGCGAATTTAATTATTAGAACCATATTTCCAGCGTGAGCTTCTGTGTCTATGAAAGCAATCAGCCACACAAAGAATTGCCCACAGTAGCCCCAAATCCTTTGTTTTAGACACTTGATTTCATTGGCAAAATGCTCATGACAAGCAGCTCTCAGCATAGCTGAAACCAATGCACCTCTTGCAGCAGTCACCCAGCACTTTGCAGGTGTAATGTGGCTTTCAGTTGTTGAAATGCTTTGTGTCAGCATCTGGGGAATCCACTGTACAACATAGTAAAGGCACACATGATACGCTTTAAAGAGATAAGACAAGTAAGGGTTCAGAGGAGAGCAATATTATTTCAATTTATTGAGGGTCACAGCCCCTGTTCAGTGAATTTAACCATCCTTCTCTGCCCAGGGACTTAGAGCAGCTGTACTCTTAAAATGAGTATTCGGGTAGGCAGTATAAATCCTTCTCAAAGTTTTGATCCCTATCACAAATACACATACACCAGCTTGCATGAAACTCTTGTTTCTATCCATTTCCAAGGAATACAAAGCTGGGAACACTGGAGGAGGAGGGAATTGGAAACTTGGGACAAAGATTAAAAAAAAATCCTAAATGGTGATATTGTCTTATGACGATTTTCTGGCTGAGAATTCCCCTTTCATCCTTCCATCCCCTTCCTGTTGAGCAGCATGGTGGCTGTCATTTGTAACAGGCAGAGAGCACAAAGATATCTGACTTCGGGGGATTTGGCAAAGATTCTGGACTTGAACCTAGAAGCAGATACAGAGCACTTGTAACATTCAAAACAGGCTCTCTCTTTCTTGACCTCTGTGATTTTTATTGCTTATCTGGGTATACATAATCATTTTAAGATGTCTCCTCTTACTTACAATAAAATAACCATGAATTATTTTTAAAAAGGTAGATAATAAACTTCAGAATAACTCTTAAATGTACCCAAGCAGACAAGGGGGAATGTGAGGTTACTGTCATGAAGGATAGCTTCTGGCAACTGATCTAAGAGAGCTGCTAATGATTTTAATTAGCTTTTGGAAGCACAATCCACCCATTCTGAAGCCAGTGCCTTGCTGGCAGTGATGGTGCTTTGGAAGATCAACAGCATAAAACATTTTCTGTAATGATACTTCAGACAACTCTGTGTGTCACGCAAGGAGCGATTTGTCTCCCGCAGAATTTCAATAAGAAAACTGTAGCTGGAAGGCTTTCCAGCTGTGGACCTCCAGCAGGTAACACGCGTGCTCCCCTGGGCAACTGGGGAACTAATGACCAGTCACTGAGACCTGGCACTGTCAGGTGCAAATCTGAAAATCAGCTTTTCCTCCTGTCAAATCATCTCACCTCCTTATTTATTTCATCTCTGTAGGTTATAGGCTTTCCAGAGGGGTGTTAATCTCTGCCTATGTGTGTTTGTACAACACCTTGTGTGTTGTAAGGACTTAATCACAGTTGGGGCTATCAGACTATAGTAATAGGAACAGTGAAGCAGCAGAAATTTTGGCAAATCTGGCAGCAGTAGATGCTGGTCCCTTGGAGGTGGTTGGGACTAGGTTCTCCACTGGATGACCAAGGCTGGATCACAGTTCAGCAGGAAACAACAAATCCATTCTAATAAGGAAAGAGCAACAGGAAGAAAATAAAACAAACAGAACTAGATGGAAGAGCTTTACCTGCATTCTCCTTCGGAGTCTCAGTGAACACATCAATGTTTTGCATGTTTGTGCAGTCATACCTGTGCTGGTCAGAGCTGGGAGCAGCCCTGCTGCCATTCAGGGTCTTACTGGCCTCAGGGCTAGGGCAGCTCAGCATGTCCCACAGTCCTTTGCACTGAGAAACCTTCCCTAAGATCCTGAGAGCTGAAAGAGGGTGGGAAATGCATGCATGCAAGAATGACATGCAGCTGCCCTGCCAGGCAGCCAGTATGGCTTTCTGAAAATCGCTGAGGTACCTCAAGGTGGGTGATGAAAAGCAGAGGGATCCAAAAGCAATAATATCTTTGAAGGCTTTCAGCACATCCCAGCAGGAGAGTTAGCAAAGCTTGATGGCCAGTGGTACACGGGAACCACACAGCTTTGCCATCCTATGGCACCCTCAACATCTCCATTAGTGTTCAGAGCAAATAAAACCCAGTGAATCAGGAGAAAGACACTTGTAAAGGACTTCAGAAACTGCATGATCTCAGAATGTGCTTCATGACTTGGAGAACTTCAAAATGACCTAACCCAACACCCTTCTGGGTCTGCAGCTACCCCCTAATGCATGCATTTTAGGAGGCAAGCTTAAAGGAATGGCTGAGACAGGGAACAGTTGGTCCTTCAACACAGGCAACAGTTTACAGTAGGGTAATGCAGGAGAAAAAAAAATGCAAGAAATGTGTATTACTGGTGGGAAAGGAGACATTTAGACTGGGAGATATTTAGGCTAAGAGTTAATTAGCTCAAGTGTTTGTGTTGAATTTTTGACCAGGTAGGAGGACACTGGACAAAGACAGACATGTCCCTGTGCTCAACAGGTAAGAGCTGCTGCCCTCCCATCCTGCAGAGGAATTGGAATATTCCAGAAGAGATTAGGAATCAGCAGATGCACAGGTAGAGTCACTGACAGTTTTGAGCCCAGCATGACTTCATACTGATTGATGGAATCATAGATGGGTAGATATTGAACGTGCTTTTAAATAAAGCAAATCGGATCAAAGGTAAGAAGAACTGATCAGAATTTCCACTGAAAATGCAAATGGAAGCTGGGCTTAGTATTTTGTACAAATTAGAAGAAGTTTGGGCTACTTTTATACCTTCTATTCTAAATCATTGGGCCCAGAACACATGCTTAAGTACTTTGCTGTATCAGGGCCATTACGAATAGGACCCTGGCAATGGTCCCCTGTAAATGAGCTTCCAGGAAATGTACAATTGTTTTTAGAAGAAGGCTAATGAAGACAGATTTGTATGAGATCTCATTTGATGCAGCCAGAAAATCCAAACTCATCAACTAAAAAAAAGCATGGGAGTCATTTTTTTAGGGTGTCTGATTATACTTCCAGGAGTGCTGGTGTGTAATGCTTTCAAACTTTCATTGAACTTTACTCTCTCACTCCAGGCGATTATTTTTCCTTGATGTCTGATGTTGAATGATATACGTGCACCTGTGTGATAATGGCTGGTTAGATATATCTTTACTGAACTGGGAAAACCCAGAATGTCACCTCTACACTTAACCATTTTATTTCTTTTATGGCTCTGGTATGGATCCCTTCTCTAAAAGCTACCGGTGGAGCTTACATTTGTCAGGGGAAATGGGGGTGTTTTATCATACCAGCTGTTTAAAGTCTCCTACAACTTTGCAAACTGTTTTAAGAGTCCTTGCTTTTATCACCGCTCAAACTTCCAAGCAGTCACCAGAACAAAGGAAAGAACAGCTGGGAAGTTTTAAAAGCAGCAATGTTTGCCATTTCACTCAGGTTTAAGCACAATAATTAATAAAACTGCCCCTCCTCTTCCACCCCATCTCAGTGCACAATCACTTTGTAACAGGACTTCTTGACGGCTCCTTCTACTGAGTTTTAGCAGTTATATACCCCTATTCCAAAATAACAATTATTATTATCGTGTCACATCCATCTCAGTGCACAATCACTTCCCAGCAAGACTTCTTGACAACCTTTTCCGCTGAGTTTCAGCAGTTACATTCCCCTATTCCGAAATAAGTTATTATTATTATCACGTCACATCCACATTGCTCTAGCATCTCACTAAGCTCAACCTGCATCTCTCGTCAACCTGCCAAGAGGCAGTGTGCTCGGGGCAGTTTTTTATTAAGCATAAGAAAATCTTCTGGCATTTCATTCATCTGAAGAAGAAAATCCTGCAGAGAAGTAGCAATGCAGCACACATGGCCAAGGGAGGCAAGAAACACCTTGCTTCACTTCAGCCATCTAGAAGTTAAGTATCTCACATAGGCAAAACATGCAGCTTCCACCTACAGCCAACGCAAAGAGTCAGGGCTTCCAAAGGGTGATTCATCTCAGCTGCCTTGGACACCTCTCTTAGAATGGGATGAATCATTCCCTGACCCTCTCCTGCTCTCTCCACCAACTAGAGAAGGATATCTGTCCTTAGCCAAACTTGCAGGCAGTTGCTGTTAGATCAGGGAAATCCCATCTGGGCAGTGCGGAGGTCTGTCCAGCCTGGTTTTCTGTCAGGCTTTCCATCAGCAGATGATGACGGATGCTCTGCAAAGATCCAAACCAAAGAGCAGCATCGAGATCTGTAACATACGGGGCTGCACAGTAATAAAGTGTGAAGAAAATTGCTTCCTTCCCCTCTGTGGTGATTAGCATGTGCTCTGAAGTATGAGGGCTGGATTGATGGCCGTTGTAATTTTATCCCAACTGAAGCTGCTGGAGTAGATTTGAGGAGCGGAAATAATGCTGCAGATCCCTAGAAGGTGAGGCTGGGTCCTCTGAAAGGACCCAGAGGCTTGAAACGGTGCTTGTAGGGAAACCAGATTGTGAGATTTTAATGGGAAATAACACTGGTCATGTTTTCACACAGTACATGCTTGGAGAAATATTGGCAGCAGGTACAGTTCTGAGTGTTTCCCAAAGGCATTTAGGGGGCTTAACTGTGACTAAATATAAATACAGACAGTGAAATAATGTTTGGTTGTTTGTTTTTTCCCCCCCCTATCTCTTGCAATTATTGCTGGAATTGATGGCTTTGGCCTTTTTGCTCTGCTCAGGACATCCCTATGGCTGATGTCCTCCATTCCAATGGGACACTCTCCATGCCATGAATTGAGGTCTCCCTCCAACAAATAGCATTTGCAGCTCTGGTTTCAGCAGGTATCTTCCAGGGATGAGTTGCCCTCACTCAGAAATGACCTGGTGAGTTTTCCAAGATGTTCAGCTCCCCAAACCCCAGGCTAAGGCCATCTGCTCCTTATGGAGACCTCCCATATACCACCAAAAGAAGGGATGGCTGAATCTAGCTTGAGACTTGGGCCATTCGTCAGAGCATCATTTTGCTGTGGCCGTACAGACTCGTGTCATTAACAGGCATTATTGTAAGGAAAAGCACATTAAATATCACAAGGTACCTGTGCTCCCCAGCCAAGACTTTTCCAAGATAGTGGCAGCAACACTTCCGACAGACAGCGTTTACAGATCATTATTAACAAAGCAAAGCATTTTAAAGAGAGTCACCCCAGGGCACCCTGGCCTCTGTTAAAACAGACTTTTCAGAAACATTTATGGACTTAAATAAAACTCTTTTCGGAACGCCAGTGAAATTGCCTCCAGGTTGCACTCTGGCTTTGTTACCAGTCTAGTCCTTAAAATTACTCACCAGGAGAGGGAAAGGATTTTTTTCCCGGATAAAGGGTCCCTGTGTGTGCTGCTCGGCTGTGAGAGTCCTGCCAGAATGCAGCTGGCCAGATGCAGGTGGCTGAGATTTGATTCAGTGTATGTACCAGATTGCCATTGTTGTTATTACTATTACTATTACTATTACTATTACTATTACTATTACTATTACTATTATTGTTATTTATGTGTTTTACAGCCTTGACTGAAAGTTTGCATAGGTAAAGGATGGGAGTTAGAAATGCAATAGCAGAGGGACCAAGGCACAGTGAGATCAAATGACTTGCCCTGGGACACATGGGAGGTTGGTGGCAGAGCTGGGAAATAGCCCAACCTGCATGTAAACCACTGTGCTCTGGAAGCTGTTCTTTATCCTTCTGCCATTAAATGCAAAAACCTCATTAATGAGAGTGGGAGAAATGGTTGCAGAAATGCATTTGCTGGTAACTTTCACTCTCTGACTCATATTGTTAACACACCCGGCTCCAGATTCTGCATGGCAGATGGAAATACTCATTGTCCCGATGGATTTATGGCTGTTTGAATCTTTGTGGCAGTACATATTGCCTTCAGAACAACATTTTCTTCACAGCAAGCCAAGTCCTGGTGCAGCTGAAGTTATTGGAAGTTTTGCCACTAACTTTAATGGGATCAGCATTTGGATTTGTGTCCTCAGATACCAAATAATCCTCTATTGCAAATTTGGAAAGCAAGAGTTGAATTAAATGAGGTGAGAGTGAGGAAAAGGAGAGAGAAAACATTTAGCTCTGGTAAGATTTAGGGTCAAGTTTTGCCCCATCTCTGTGTCTCCTTGTTCTGCAGGAGGTAGTCACACAACTATGCAGATGGTATGGGCAGATCAGCATTTGGCCCAGGAAGAAATGCTTTTTTATCTCCAGTCAAGCAGCTGTGACCCCAGCCCATACCACTCCTGACCAAAAGCTGTCACTTGTGTGGCATTTCCCTGGTGTGCTGCATGAAGCCAGGTGTTGTTCTCTGCCTGGTTTCCAGCAGATAATTGTCTACGCCATATAAAAATTCTTAAATCCAAGCATAAGATGGACACACTGGTATATGTAGCAGGGGACTGAAATGAACAGGGGACTTTGGCCTAGAAACAGTCCACACACTTTCTTCAAAAGCAACCTGTAGAATAAATGAGAGAAGCAGGGACAACTGACCAAAGAGTTTTAAGTAAGACGTACCCAGGTTTGAACACCCTGTGACACAGACTCCAGGACATGTCAGCAGTCCTCGTTTTTCTGTTGCCTCCTCACCCAAAAGAGTTGGTTGGAAGTCATTGCTTGCTGCAAGCATTTCTGATTGGGCAAATACGAAGCAGCACAAGATATTTCAGATGACTGACGCTTCTGGGGTGATTTGTAGCATATTTGGTATAAAAGCACAATTACAAAACTCACAGCAATCTAAATAGGTACGCTGGTGGTAGACAAGGAGGGTAGGATGCTGCTTTGGTGTGTGCTCATGCTACCATAGAATGGCAGCACCGACACACAACAAGCAGAGGCTGGAGATGTCCAGCAGGTCCCAGTAGTGTGTGCTCAGTTGTGGTGAGTGGCACCATCTCCAGGGTGAGGAGTGGAAGGATGCATGTGGCAAATTGGACTTTTATGACATCGATGTTTCTTTTAACTCTTTTGCCAGTGATGGGGGTTTATGTCACAAGATACCACAGCATGTGAAAGTGGGTTTTGCAGTCAAAGCAAACCAACAGCAGCTGATAACATACGGCCTCAGCTCCTGATATTGCCTTGGTGATTTCGAGGCTGCTCTGAAACCACCAGGAAAGCTACAGATGCATGGGGTGGGGCAATGGTGGTGCGTCACCTCCTGCAAGTCACCTCCATCACCTCCCAGGGAATAACACTTTAATTTAAAACTATTTCAGAAGCTGAAGCAAATACCATCCAAGTTCACTGAGCATCTTCAATTTAGCTAGAGTGGAAAAACCTGTTGAGCTCAAGTCTCTTCACAGCTCTGCCTTGAAAGGGGAGACAAAATCCTTCCTCTTGAGCTGCTCTGCTTGGCCAGCTCCAGCTGTGAGCTCACAGCCGCTCTCCTCCCTGGGCAGAGTGAGATAGAAATGCGGAAATCAACGCCCGTGGCTGATTATACAAGGCAGGTGTGATGCCAAGAACATCATCACCTGCTTCGCTTGCCAAGTACCTGGATGCAGCACGAACAGTCGCGTCTTGCAGATAGCTCTGTCAGCCAATGAGCACATTCCCCTTGGAGATAGGATGACTGAACATGCAAACTAATGTGTTTGTGAGCCTTTCATGTGCAGAGCTGTAACAGATGTTTAAAGATCATCCTCTGGCACTGGGAAAGTGTCTAGGAGGCCCGGGATAGGAGTTTTCTTGGCACACTTTTTTTTCGATGAGCTGAAGGGGGAAAATTCCTGTTAGTGATTATTTTCTGTCTGTGAGCAAAGGGCTTATGATGAGTGTCCTAGCTCATGTATCAAGGAATGCCAAATAGATAAATGCAGCTCTCCTCTTCCCTGTGGGTCCCTATCTTTCAGCAAGCTTTACAAAGATCCATAAAACATCCCTTTTGGTGACACCAGCAATTAAAAACCTGCAGTTGGATGCACCTCACACTTTCCCCGGCAGTGCTCCACACAAACGTGAATCACAGGTGATGCCCACAAGAATTTCAACCAACAGTAGTAGGGATTTATGCAGAAATTATGTTGAAACTGAGAAAAAGCTGAGTGAAAAGTATTCTGGTGTGAGTGTGTTGTTCAGGGCTGACCCCAGACACTAGATACTTTGAATTGCAATGTTTCAGACCTCATTACATAAGGTGGTCAGTCTCTGCAGTAAGACCTCTCCAGCTTGGCTGCTCCCTTCTCCTCAATAACTAAGACATGGTTATTGCAGACTTGACTTCTGATGTCTCGATGCAAATAAGATGGCCCTCGTGATAACTATACCCTTGCTAACACCACAAGAGCGTGAAGCTTTGCATCTCCCCATAATTCTCCTGCCAGCAGAGCTCTGGGTTGGGTTGGGTTTGGTTTGCAGCGATGGTGAGCATGGACTCAGGCAGGTCAGCATGTGGATGGCCTTTGGGGCACAACTGGAGGATGCATCTCCTGCCTCAGTGCTGCATTCAGTAGGACCTGTCCTCAGAGTTCAACAGGAGACCATGACCCTGTCCTGACATGTAAGTGAGGGCAGAGCATGTGAGGACCACCATTATGCAACGCTGGTGGCCGGCAATGGCAACAGCAGGTCACCCAAGCTTTAGAAAACATGGCCACTTATTTGAGCACCAAAACAGTGAACCCCCCAGATTCTGCATGAGGAGCTCACTGCAAATCTGTCCTGATGTTCCGCTGACTCTGTCCTCCATGTGCAGAGCAGGAATGCCCACAACTCCTTTCTTTAATCTTCTCTGTCTCCTTGCATGCTCCCCAGGGTATGGTCTCCTTCCAGCTGTGGGTATATTTGATTTGCAGGCTGCTGAGACTTTAGAGTTCCTATTTGCTGTTTCTACTGATTAGTCCAATGCCTGGCATGAGCAATCAGGATCACATCTAACCAAAGTCTGTAGTCCTGCTATGAAAACCTACAGCAACAATTTAAGCTGTCTTACCAAGGACTGCCCATCCCATCCCAAAATAATGCCTGCAGCGCACTACCACACACTGCACAACCTACTGGGCAAGTCCTGTTTAATCAGTGATAGTTTTTTTTGTAGGGCAGCTAAAACCTCTTTGACTCAGTGGGTTTGGCTTGCTTACTACAGAGCTACCTATCTTTAAACAAGAAGGAGTATTTATCCTCAGGGTCTGATCTAGAGCCACTGCAAAGCATGAGGAACCTTTGAACTGATTACACAGAGCTGGGAATAGACCCCTACTGACTGCTGCAAATATTTAGACCTTCTCTTTCATGTTGTTGTTGAGTAGAGATAGAGAAAACACAGACATCAATAAATAGGGCATAAAAGACATTTTTCTAGTGTACATTGGAACACCACGGGAAAAATTCACCCATTCCCTCTTCTTCATTTATCAGTGATGTGTTTTGAACACTGGCATTTGGTAAAGGGATATTTCATTATTAAGTTGTAAGGGGAAACCTAGCATTGAACGGCCATCAAAGTTAAAGGGACTTTTGCCCCAGGTGTCAAAACAAGGACAGAGTCCCAAAGTAGGTTTTTTGCAATGTCTAATAAAAAATGGAGCCAGTTGCTCTCAGGTTGTATTCATAAAACAATGATTTCTCTCCCAGTTTTCTGGATTTTAACAATGGGACTATAACACTGTAAGCTTGTTTGCAGCCTCGTTGAACGTGGAGTTTAATTCATTAATGTTTATAAAGTACTTTAAGATCTGCAGCTGGATAAGTGCTAAATGGTCTTATTGCTGTAATACAGATGAATTTGCTTATCTCTCATGTAAATCAGCTTAAAACATTACCCTGAAATTAACAGCTCTGGGGTTAACAATAGGCTCAACCACACACTAAACTGCAGCACTTATCATATCACAACATTACCCTTATTAATTACACGCCCTGCTGTGGGTTTTGGACCAAAATCAGCTACACTTCAGATACAGGCAGCCGGACAGCGCCGGGAGGAAAGTGTTTGTAACTGCAAGACACATATGTTAATCATGAAATTAAACAGATGGCCCAGTCACTCATCAGTGAAAGTCCACCAGGGGCTGTAAGAAAGAAGGAGATTTCCTATGTAACATAACAATTTGGACATCAGAAGGTTTCGAGTTACAAGATTTTTCTTTATCCTCCACCTGAAACTTTTAAGGGGTAACGTCAGGGAATTTCATCTGGACTTGAGATACTAATCTAGTTTTATGCTGTTTTAGTGTGTCTGTTGAGAGCTGGCAGCCAACTCCGCTGACTCCACGTAAGCGTACACCGTGCAGCAGATGGACCAGCCCTTTTGCAGCCACCGAGATGTGTCTGGAGCTTGCAAAATCCTTGTCTCCAGAAATCCTCGCACGTGATGAGCTTGTAAAAGAACTAGACCCAGCACTCACTGCATCATGTGCCTGCAGGACGCGTTTAGGGGCTGAAATGGAGGGGAATGGGAGCAAGTATTCACCTGTTGCTCATCCGTGCATCTCCAAGTATCAGATCTAACCTTAAACCTGGTTTCAGGCCATGGAACTGCTCAGCTCACATCAAGCTCACTCTGCCAGTTTTGCTTACTCTAAGCAGCATGCGCAAGTAGTACTGATTTCAGTAGTGCTTGGTCTAAAACTGTAAAAAAAGGGGATAATGAAGCCAGTTTAGATTAAAGTCAATTTATGTCTGATTTCTTCTTCCTTCTTCACTTATAGGCATGAGAGGGATGGTCATCAAAATTTTTAAAACGTGTTTCTGGCAGTGGCTAGCAGTTCTAACCCAAGTCAGGGCTCTGATGCACACACACACCGTAAAGGTGGCTTGTGCACAGAATTATTTACAATCTAAGAGGACACCAAAGAAAGGCTGGGTGAAGGGAAGGAAGGGTTATTATCCTCAGAGCACCTACAGCCAAACCTTCAGTGGTATTTAAATGCCTACTGGTGTTTTCAAAACTTGACATCTAATTCCCTTTGAAAACCTGTTCCAGATTTACAGAAGTGGTCAGCTCTCCCCGCTGGAGATACATTTTCAAAAGAGCTCAGATCCTAATTAGACAACGGGTGAGTTTTCAGAAGTGCCCAGTGTGGGGCTTTGAGATGTTTTGGAAAAAGGGGAATACGAATCAAAACGCCCACAGAGGGTATGAAAAAAACAGGTTTACACAATATCAGTTGCAGCTTGAGATTACACGCTTGCACTTGTTTAGACTTAATCAAAAGCCTTTCTATGAAGAAATTACTCCTTCTGACTTCAATTAAGCAAGCATCTACCTTTGTCTTTTTCTGCAACACCAGAAAACCATGGATAGCCTTTTCTTCCCAACACATTCATTTTCCTACACAGAAGAGTTTGTCAAGTGAGAGCATCTTTCTCTGCCTGTTAAAGAAGGAAAAGGAGATTTTTAATTTTATTATGTTTTCCTCCCTGGTCTTCTTAATTTTTTTTAGGTTCCTTCTGAACCCTGAAGCTTTTCATTTACCTGTGTTCCTTTAAAAATTGCCTGGGTTTTAATGGAAACCTTAGAGTTTCTATTTCAAAAATACGGCTGAGTATGAAAAAAAATGTTCATCTTACTCCTGTTTTCCATGTATGATAAAATGGTTTCACAATGAGCCCAAATTAGCAAGCAATTGAAGAAAGCAGTTGGAAAATGCTGCAAAAGACAACTATGTGAACTTTTTTTCACACACCCACTGAAGGCACAATGTTGATTTGAATTTTTGTCATTTTTCTTTCAATCAGAATGAAAAAATCCTAGTCTGCTATTGAAACATAAACTTGTTCTTCTTTCGCAAAGAAAAGACAGGAAATAAGAAAATAAAAAGGTTTGTCCATTAATAATATCAACTCAAAAACAGTTGTTGCCAGATCACTGTCTTGTATTGGGCTCTTTGGGTCCTATGCAGGTGCCTCAGCAAGTGGCCCAAGGTTTCAGATTGGCATCCTATGGACCATGAAATGCCAGGGGAGAACATTTTATCTTTCTTAAAGGTTGATCTCTGTGGAGCCTTGAGCTTCATTGGGCAGTGTTTAGAGCTCTGCTAGGTTACAGTAGGGGAATTAAGGGGTGATGTGTCCAACATCACATCTAACAGGGCTCCTGGCAATTGCAAGTCATCAGGGCCACATCAGTGCTCAGCACCTGGCATCGGGAGCACTCAGGGTGGTGGTATCCCATGCAGAGCAATGAAAGATGAGCTGAAGATTGGTGACCTGGTCATGCATGGTGTACCTTGTACTTATGGCCAGGTTCCTGGGAAACACCCTGAAAACTACATGGAGGTCTCCTTTTGACTAGGACAGAGCTGTGTGTGTCCATGTCCAAACACCTGGGAGGGAGGGAGCTCTGCAATCCCACCATCTGGGTGTAGTAGGATGGACTGCACTTACCTTTTGTTCTGGTTTTGAAGGGAGGGAGGTCAGGGATGTGCAGTCACATTGGTTTCTGATATTCTGAGATTCATAGAATCACAGAAACATAGAATACCACGTTGGAAGGGACCTCAAGGATCACCTAGTCTAACCTTTTAAGGTAAACTATACATATGTATATATAGAATGATATATAGTTTAAATGAGATGGCCCAGCACCCTGTCAAGATGACCCTTAAAAGTGTCCACTATAGGGGACTCCACCGCTTCCCTTGGGAGATTATTCCAATGTCTAATTTTTCTCATGGTGAAAAATTTTCGTTTGGAGTGCAATCAGTATCTCCCCAGGAGTAACTTGTACCCATTTCCCCTTGTTTTTTCCATGTGACTCCTTGTAAAAAGGGAGTGTCCATCTTTTTGGTAGCCACATATTATGTACTGGTACATGGTCATAAGGTCTCCCCTAAGCCATCTCTTCTCAAGACTGAGCAAACCTGGTTTGCTCAGCCTTTCTTCATATGGCAGGTCTTCCACTCTGATGATCACCCTTGTGGCCCTTCTCTGGACCCTCTCCAGCCTGTCCACATCTTTTTTGTGTAGTGGGGACCAAAACTGAATGCAGTAGTCAAGGTGTGGTCTGATCAATGCTGAGTAGAGTTGAATAATGACTTCTTTATCTCTGCTGGTGATGCCCTTATTAATGCAACCCAGCATCCTGTTGGCTTTCTTTGCCACTGCAGCACACTGTTCACTTATGTTGAACTTGTTGTCCACTAATACCCCCAGGTTCAGCTAAACCTGCCAGGGGAATGAGATATCTCTCTGCTCTCCCACCAAGGCAGTGGCTCATAGGTCAGGATCACAGGAGTATCATCATAGAAAGCCAGGAGAAAAGCCAATCAATCAATCAATCAATCAATCAATCAATCAACCATTGTCACCTTGTAGGTGTGGGAATGCACAGCCATGACCAGTGCAGGTGTCTTGCAAACACAGAGCTGGCACTGCCTTATAGCCAGAAGGTCCAAGGTTTGTGGGCAGGCATTGCTTTGAGCACCCATCGTCTTTTGGCAATAACATGCTACAGGTGGAGAGCAGAAAGACCTTCCTAATGCACAAACAGAAATCGGATACTCAGCCTGAATTTTTCACTGGGAGAATTTGTGCCATAAGAAATCTCCCCTCTTTAATTATATCAACACCCAGCTGCCAGCAGAGAGGGATTAGCAACAAGACACACGCTGAATAAATAACACTGCAGTTCCCTCTCCTTCTCCATTTTTTAGCTTGTAACAGGGGTTTCCTGATGTGGTCACATTGCAAAAAGTCAGATAAGATGATCTCACAAGGCCCATTTAACCCATTTATCCTCCAGTTTTGTGATATGATTCAATTTCCTGGGGATTAATGACCAGGTGGGGTTAATGGTGCTCAGCTGCAAAGTAAGCCACCAGCTCCTTCCAGATGGTCACTGTTTATCCCTGTGTGTCTGTCATGACTACTGCCCTCTGGGTCTAAAAGTCCTGAAAAAGCCATCATGTTTTTCCATAACTATCTAGGCACACATCCTCCCCCAGAAAAGGGCTAGAAACAAAGCCCAGAAGTAATCACCCAGTGGTGCAGGACAACCACTCCTGCATACAGTACCTTCACATTTTGCCCTGCTAAGAAAGCTGTTAATCAAAAGCCAAAGTGCTCAAGTCATGGGCATCTTGAAAATAATTTCTTGTTGATTACAGAAACAGTCAGGCACTGATTATTCCTGGGACACACTAAGGCAGTAGGCATCAAGCGGTCCTTTGTCAGCACAGGGAACTCTACTTGGCATTTCACTATCTGCTGAAGGCAGGGCTTGGCTTTCTCTGCCTGCACATCAGCTGCCATGACCTTGTCATCAGCACAGCATGGTGCCAGGGTGCCAGCAGAGGAGTTTTGAAATGCCTGTGCCTACAGCTCAGAATGGGAAAGCAGGGGGTTGTTCCCAACTGGGATGTTGGGAAGGAGCGCATGGACAACATGCCCAGGAGGCAGCAAGGATTCAATAACACAGGGGAAGACAACACACCCCGGCAGTCCTCATCAGTCCAACCTGGAAAAAAACTTCACTAGATCCAGTATCAGCCTGACCTGGAGCAAAATAAAAGATTTACTGTGCCCAACTGCATTATCTATCAGGGTCCAGGGTGCTGCCCACACCCTGGGCAGCTATGTTCCTACATTGTTCATGCTCAGCTCCAGCCCTGCAAAGTGAACCTGCCAGTGCTGAAATATTTTCCATCATCCCATCATCTCCTGCCCTGGGAGCCGCTCCCAGAAGGAGAGAGGAGCTGAACTCAGAAGGGGTTTTCTTGCAGTAATAGCAGGACAGGGAAACAAAAACAAAGCCTGTGCCAGCCCCCAGCTAGCCACAGGCACAGTTTCTGATTTTTCTGAAATCATCAACCCTCTGTCCTGGGAATACAGGCTCGGATGAACCACCCAGAGGACCTGTTGTGAAAACAGCAGAGAGGGGGCGGAATTTCTTACCCTTAGTGGGCAAATTATATACTTAATAAGAAAGACTATTTACCTAAAGGGCTTTAGCCAGTTCAGACCTTGAGATCTGGAGCATCTGGGCCATGGAGTCCCATCTCCCTGCATCTGGGCAGGGGGCACAGACGGAGACACCTCCCCTACCAGCTACCACGGCTCCTGCAAGGCAGGACAGCTGCAAATAAATGTGCAACTCATAAAACTGAAGGGGCTCTGCAAGCTATTAGGTAATTAAGCAAAGTGAGGGCTTGGAGCGCCCAGTTGCTGCTTCCAGCCCATGGCTGTGCTCTCTTTAGAGTCTGATTGGATAAAGGATTTTTATTAACATCATATTTTTGCTTCTAATTTTCCTCTCTTTGCCTTTCATATTGCAGGCCCTGAGCCCCTCTGGTCTTGTGGTGATGTTTATTGGCACTGGCAGGTTGCAACACCCCTGCAGGCTTCCCACAGACAAACCCCAGAGCGCAGACCACGAACCGAAGCAACTTCATACGCTGCCTTTGCTGTGAAATTGCTCAGGCACTTCCCTCCCAGTTTTCCTCTCACCCTTCCCACCTTCCCAGCTGGAGCCTGCCCCCGCACCTCTTCTTTTCCAGCAGAAGAGGCAGCAGGCCCACAAGAGCAGCTGGCTTGCAGGGCATTGGCAAATTCCTCGTTTCACTGCTTCTTGAGGCTGTGGTTTGAGGTAGGAAACAAGCCCCAGTGAGCTGCAGCAGCCGTCACTTCTGTGTAGAGCAGGACAAACTCCAGACAAGGGAGAGATAGAGGGTGGGTGGCTTCGAAGGAGCGGCGAAAGGCTTGTTCTTCTGCTTTTGGCTCCACCTTAGAGCCACTTCGTGTTCAAGATCATGTAAGACAACCCCATTCCTCCTGGACACCTGTGAACTTGCACTGTGACCCCTTAAATACACTGTTATCTTCCAAGCGGGTGCACAAGAGCATAAAAATGCAACGGTATCTTTTTGGTGCCACGATGCCCATGTTCGGGCACCTACTGTCTGCTTCAGAGAGCTCCTCAACCTTCCTTTGTGGCAATGAGCACAAGGGAGTCCCAAGCACCTTTCTGGAGGCTTTCCACAGCTTGCAGAAGAAGTGCCCTGGGATTTATTTAACCTCCTGCAGTTGCTTGTTGTGCCCCATTGAACAACAGACTCCAGTTTGCGAGCAGACTGGGTTGGCTCTACTGGCTTATTCTTCACGATGCTCACGGGCACATCTGTCAGCAACAGCTGGCTGCGAGCCCAGGCTCCCTTTTTTTAATATCGCTTTGGGGTTTTACTGGTAGTGTCTCTGGACAGTAGGAGGCAAAGAAAGAAGCGGCAAGCCCCCAGAGTGCCACCAAATAAAAGGCGAATGGGAAAGCGCCTGTTTGACTAGCAGCAGTGCCCGGTTTTGGTGGCCCTCCAGCTGCTTGTTATAATAGCAGGGGAGTGGCTGGGTCACTTGATGATTTATTTCAGCCCCTTGTCCTGGTTGGAAGGAAGCATAAAAGATGCTTTGTTTCCCCGAACAGGAGATGGGGGAGTGCTTCAGCTTCCAAATCTCCCGCTTGCCAACCAAGCTTGATACACTCCCCCCATGTGGGATCCATTTGAGTCTGAAGACTTGACAAGAAATGTCATAGCAACACCAGGATGCTCCCCCATCCAGCACAGCAGCGGCAGCTTATTTGTTCAGTGCTCAGCTGCTGTGCACAATCAATGCAACATGTAGCGTGCCAACGGGCTTTAAAGGGGTTGGGGTAATCTCTGGCTGCGTCGAAAAGATGGTCTGTCCACAGGGAGTGCTTTTTGAGCCGCGCTCAGCATTGTTTCAGCTTCTAGGCATCTCGCCTGGCTCTTACAAGTCCTCGTCCTTCCCGAGCACTTGTGAAAAATCTCAAGCCGAGCCATTTCCACCCTTTTGAGGCTGCTGCTATATTCAGTGTGAATGCAGCCTTTTTGGGTTCCCGTCTTCTTAACGAACTGGATTTAGGACCCAAAAGGTGATGTTAGATCTACAATTACCTGTTTGGAGGGGTTTTTTGTTTGGTTGGTTGGTTTTTTAGTCATAAAATAATAGAATGTTGTGGGTTGAAAAGGACTTTGAAAGGTCAGCTACTCCAATGCCCCTGCAGACATCAGGAACATCTTTACCTACAGCAGGTTGCTCAGAGTGCCATCCAACATCACCTGGAATGTTTCCAGGGATGGGGTATCGACCGCTTCTCTGGGAAAAATGGGCCAGGGTCTCACCACCCTCAGCATAAAAAATATCTTCCTTCTATCTAGTCTAAATCTACCCTCTTTTAATTTAAAATCATCACCCCTTGTCCTGTCACAACAAGCCCTGATAAAAAGTTTATCCCCATCTTTGTTATAAGCTCCCTTTAGTACTGGAAGGATGCTATAAGGTCTCCTCAGATCCTTCTCTTCTCCAGACTGAACATCCCCAACTCTCCCAGCCTGGCCTCCCAGCAGAGGGGTTCCAGCCCTCAGATCATTGTTGTGGCCTCCTCTAGACACAATCCAACACAATCTCTCTTGTGATGAGGACTCCAGTGCTGGACACACTTCTCCAGAGAAGAGCAGAGGAGCAGAAGGTCACCTACCTTGACCTGCTGGCCACGCTGCTTTGGATGCAGCCCAGGATATGGTTAGCCTTCTGGGCTGTGAGCACACATTGACAGTACTACTGAAGTGTCTTCTCTTTATGGCTGCAAATAAAAACTGAGGAGCACAGAGACATGACTGATGCCTTTGCCAGGTTGCAAGTAGCCTGGAGTAGTAGTTCAGAGGAGCAGAAGCTGCTGCCTTCACCAAAGTCTGCTGTTACCCTGAGGGGAAGCAGATAGGTTCATCTTTGGAAGATGGCTTCTACAGGGCCCTTTTCAGATGTGTGGGGACACTGGCACCTCTCAGAGGAGTCTTGTGGTGGGTCAGCCTATGTAGTTATCATAAACTTAGTTGAAAGGATTTTGACCATAAATAGAACATCTGCCAAGAGAAATCAAGTCTTCAGGGGTCTGTTAGAAGACCTGCATGGGTCTCTTTTATTTAAAATAAGTGAGTCTAAATAACAAATAATTTGAAAGGCACCAGCATTAATGGAAACAGCAGAGATCTGCGTAGCAGGATCCACCTGACTTGGGTTCTGCTTCCAGTGTCACTGCTATGGTCTGAAGAGACAAGGGTTGTGGTTTGCCATGACTCTGAATTCTGAAATTACCCTAAGGAAGTAATATGTCATTATGTAAAAACATTTCCATACCATCTTTGCAATCTCTGAACAACGATACTGTGTTCTCTGGTCTGCAAATTCCTTCATGAGGGCATTTTCTGCAATTACTGAAGCTACCCAGTGTTATTACCCATACTTTACAGATGAAAAAACCCAGGCAGGTCAAAAGGCCTGCACAAGTCATGTAGATGAAGAGTTCAAAGTTGAATTTCAGTTTCTGGACTTAGGTGGAAACCAGAAAATAATTAAATATGTATTGAAAGACTCAGTGATATGATTGGATGCATTTTTTAACCCTGGCCATCCATCTAGTTGTCTCTTCTACACTGAGAATCACTGTTATGAGACATTTCCCTTTGCTTCTAGAAGAAGCTTTTCTCCAGGCAGAAGACAAAAGGCATTCTTCTGTCACATGGAAGCCCCTAAGGTGTTCAGCAAGAGATAGTTCAGTGAGTAAAAAGCTCTGCTCAGAAGTGACTCAGTCCGTGCTGGTTAAGCTGATGCAGATCTTCAGTGACTTAAATTTGCCATGTAGTGATCAATTGTCTTGAGATGTCATTGGGCACCATGCCCATCTAGGTCAACCTGCAGCTCCATTCCCCATGGATATTCCACCTCTGAGAAGCTCCTACCACCATCTGACTAATGTTGACTCAAGTGAGTTTTAAAAACAAAGAAAAAACCCCAACTTTTAAAACCTCACACTATTTTTGCTGTTTCCTTCAGTGTTTGTGTGTTCTTAAACTATTAGCTCCTGTAGGCCAAGGATGCTGTGTGGCTGGCTGGAACCTGCTTAGCTCTCTAGGAGCACTGCCATTAACAACTAATAAATGTGAAGATACACTCCATAATCACTGATTGTTGCATCCAGACCCAAAAGCTCCCTGAATTGCTTTACCTTTAAGCAAAACCACCACCTCACTGGATTGACACATTTATTTTTTTTCAGGCCAGAAGGCACTATTAGATTTTGTAGCTCAACCTCAAGGGACATATTTCAGGCAGAGAGCATCTAATAGCCACAACAGACTTGCTGGAAAACATCTGAGAGCAGGGCTTGAGCATGGGTACAACAGTCCCAATGTGTTACTTTGAGCTGCTCGTGTTCAGCCGTGAGCTGATCACCATCATAAGGTGATCCTTGTGTAATCCTGGTCACCTGCTGGTCCAATTAAAATATGGACATCTGCAAAATATAAGCCAAGAGACTCCCTGTGTCCTTGCAGCATGAGAGTTGTATTTTATAATGATTCCAAACCAGTTCTAAGTGAAAATAAGCCACCCTGCACAAGAGCGAACACAGGCAGGGTGCAGAGCTGAAAAAGAACTGGAAAAAATTAACTTCTGGTATATATTTCCTATGGTTCCTTTCAGTTAACTCACTGCAATGCTTAAAATACTTCCTTGCCATATGAATCTGCTGCGGTATATTTAACACATTACCGGTATAAAATGATTCAGGCTCGAGCTTCTTTTATCAGCAGAGTCCAAACTACTTTCCTCCCTTTAAATCAGTGATGGAGCTAAACCAAAACCACAGATCTGATCACTCCCCGAACATTTGGGCAAGTTTGGATCTTCAACCTAGCTTCATGTGCAGTCCTGATTGTGTTAATAGGCCCACACCTAAATCCAAAAGTGCTCCAAAATTCTATTTCTAGGAGATTTAGGCTTTGAGGAAGTTTGGTTATGACAAAAAACAACTGCCCTTGACCTTCCTCTAAACAAAACAGAAAGGAGAAACTGGAATTTTACCCCTCTTGTGTTTGGACAGTACATTTCATTTCGTTCTAAAATTCTGGCAAACACCATGGTTTGGGGCAGAAGAGTGAAATTTTACAAGGTGAGGAAATTACATATGTCTTTGAGGATTTGTCCTAAAGGGATTTGGGATTTTTTTTTAATTTTTTTTATTTATTTTGTTTAAGGAAATTGTACCACATCTGTTTTTCTGGCGTGTGCAACCCTTCTCTACTAGCTTTGATATCTGCATGGTGAGAACCAAGGGATAGAGATGAGCAGTCACAGGACAGTTTTCTCTTTGCCTTGGCCTCATTAAGAACAACTAGCTCCTTGGAAAGCTGTCGCTGACAGCCTCTGCTGTCATGTTGCCAGAGTGGTCCTCGGCAGGCTGCCATGTCTCTCCCAGGCTGCTCCCAGGGATGGTGCAGGAACAGGCACACTCCTGGGACCACTTCTAATAGATGGCTGGATCCGGTCACTCTGTTTTAGAGTCTAACAGAGTTTAATAACATGAAAGTAACTAGACTGTTAGTCTCCAAGGCAAAGAACGACTCCTGGCAATGCTTGTTTTATTAATACAGATGTAGCCACTGAGGTCAGTGAGACTAACTGGAGAGACAGAGACACACATTTAAGTACTCTGAGAGATGAAGGCTGCAAGAAGATAAGAGTCTGGTCTATAAATCCCCTGCTTTTTCACTAGATGGGAATAACACAGGCAGCAGCACTTACTGCTGTATCACTAACCCAAAATCTTAATTCTGAGCAAGATGTTGAGCTTTTCCTCTGAGACCATCTTCATCCTCCCAGACCCAGTCTGGGTCAGCTTTCCAGACCCTGTCATGGTCAGCTTTCCAGACCCTGTCATTAGCTTTTTTTGCCAATGCCATCAATAAGACTCATCTGATGCTCTAGAAACCCCCAGTGGAACAAGTCAAACACATGACATAGGGTCTGCTGAAAAAGACACAGATCTTTTCTGTGTCTACCATGTTCTGCTGTGGTAATTATTGGCAATAATTTTAAGATCCCATCCTCTTTCTTGTTGTGCCCAGTCATGAATGTTTTCCCAGCAGAAAGATCAATGAGGAACTCTAAGATCACCCTGCCCTTTAAGTGTTCTTCAGAGGAAGACGTGGTCTGAACGACCCCATGTCCCAAATGCCCTTGGTCTTCCATTATGTGTCACATGGGGCAGCACCATAGAGAATACATCACTGCACAGTGAAATCACATTTCTGAGCTTCTTCACAGCTTCCTGGTCTGACCTTCTACACTACAGATGAATGCTATTCCAGACTCTCACCACTCATGGACCATTGACAAAGCCAGACTGCTTCACCATCAAAACAATGCCTGGAGAGACTATGTATGCCACTTTTAGACTTGCCTCCTTATTCCTTTTCATCTCCCTTGCTCCATCTCTTCCCACAAAGCCAGGTAGACTTATCTGAGGAAGTTTTGCTTGGGTGCTTTAACCCTGCTTCTCCTGTACCACAGCAGGGAAGACAGAGGGAACATCTACCTACCCAGTGTGGGATATTAGCCTAAATTGCTAATGAAAGCCTGTTTGCACTAATTCACCAAACTCTGAGCTGCCTAAGAAGGACAGGCAGCTGAGAGAGCAATATTTTAAACCTCCTTGCACAAGTCCTCAGAATAGCCATTTAAGTATCCCAAGTTTTTAGAGTTTAAGCTCAGAGAAAATTCTTCACATCAGACCTTCTCAATGTGGTTGCACTGCTCTGAACCATTGTGGGTTTCCAACAGCTTTCACAGAAGCTCTGAAGAGCAGCTTTTTTCCATAACAGTTTATTTTTGTGCATCTATTTAGCAGAAGGGACACAATCCTATAAGTAACTAACTTGTTGTGCACGGAAATCATGATTTTGTAGAACTTCTGGCTTCAAGACTATGGGAGATACATGCACCTACAGCCCATTAGGAGAGGCTGCTCAACAGCTTGGTGGTGGATCAGGCTCTCTTTGGATGTTTTGGGCTGGAGACAGACCTCAGATGAGTACCCTGACCCACTTCCAAAGCTCCTCCTCATGTGCTCCGTCTCAGATCTGCATGATGAAGGCACAAACAGGGATAAGACTTAAAAATAACCCCGAATATGACATCATTTCTGTATTTCAGGTTCCTCAGTGTGCTCCTTGGTGCTAAATTCATCTGTGTTGATAAAACACCACCAGCATTCCCAGGACCCATACAAACAGAGGCATCTCAATACACGTAGGTCACCAAGGCATTGCTGCCAATGTTTTTTTATTTTTTTTTTGGTGTTCCTTTTTTTTCATTCCAAGTTTCCCTCTTGTTTTAGACTGCTTTCATCTCCCTCTGTCTCTTGAGCACTGTCTCATTGTGCATCTGTTTTCCCTTTGCATGTTCTCCCTTCCCCCTATGTTTACTTTTGTAAGCAGACTGTTGTTTTTATTCAATTCCCTTTGGTTCTCTTTGGGTTTTTCAGTTCTTCTAATCTTCTCTGCAGCATTCCCATTCTCTCAACTTACCTTCCATCCTGGAGTGCCACTGGGACTCTGTTTTCAATTAGGTCTGTTTTGTCTTGTTTACTGGACTTTTCTCCTCTGTGTAGCAGAGCAACTACCTTTTTTTTTTTTCCTCCCTTTTTTTTTTTTCCTTTCCCTTGCTGATCAGAAGCCAGGAAGCTACTTCTTCATTGTTGGTTTTATTCATTTACGTATTTTTCTTTCCCCAAGAAACAGAGCAGTTGGCTGTTTAAAAATGTTTACACTCTAATTGTAGCAACTGTTGTGGAAATTACTTTCAAGCATAAATTGAGGTAAAGTCCATCTTACTAGCCTCTCTTTTTCTTTTTTACCTCAAAATACCTTATCAAATATAGATCATATCCTACTAGCTACCAAATTTCTTTACTGAAAGACCCACAGAGGCTGGCTGCTGAGCAGCCAGGTCCTCATCAAGCCTTCTTAATGACTGACATTGAAAAATCAAGTATTGTTATAAGCCAACAGAAAATAACACAGTGCAGCTTCTTGCTTAGGTCTCCTGCAAGACTTGCCAAAAGCAAACTGCCTCCAAGAACCATTTAGATAGTAGCAAACCTGTCTTTCCTGGCAGGAAAATGATCTGAGGGGAGATTTTCCTCATTGGATCTGGTTCATATTCAGTGTTACCTTGACCTGGGTAGTACAACAGGGAAAAGTTAGCATCACAAGGGAAGGCACATTTCATTAGCAAGAAAAAAAGCTGAGAGATTGACGTGGGTTTCATCTGTTCTTTTTTTTTTTTTAATTTTTTATATTTTTTTTTTTTGAGAGAGAGAAAGGAAACAAAACAAAATTTAGCTTCTTCATTTGGCAGTCTTCTGTCCTCTCAAAGCTTAAGGGCTCTTTTCAACCTCTGGGCAAAAGAGTGGGGCTGACCAAGATGCATAAGGGTAGCAGAATCAAATTCTGCAGTAATAAAATTTGTGGGGAAAATTATCCACCAGCTCTGAGAATTCCAGCAGTGCTAAAAACCGTAAATGTCTGGCAACACAAGGCATTCAAGAAATCTGAACGGGTGATGCTGGGTTTGGTTCTTTGAAAGCTTTCCTTCTCACTCCCTTTTGTTATTTTTTTATTTTTTTTTTTCATATTTGATTCTTATGAGCAGAAGTGGTTAACTCAGGAGTTTATGAAACAAGAAACTTGGCTTCCACGCCTGGCTCTTGCATTCACTTTCTGCCTAGTCTTGGAAAAGCCACTTAAAACTAGATCTACAAGCAGACTCGGGTTATTCCAGGCATCAGGTACTCCGGATCTCTGTAAACAGATTAGATGAGTGATCAGGATTACCCAAAGCCAGAAAGTAGAGTTTAAAATTACCTGTGGCAACCTGTAGAAAATGGGAAGAACGGAAAGATTCAGGGATTCTAGATACCTGTCCCTGGATGAAGGAAGGCATGGGTATCTGGGTGTCTTAGCTGGGATTTTCAGCTCCGAATGTCTAGACTAGGTGCCTGAATAACATTAGCCCAATTTTATGGGAACCTGCAGGAGGATGCATTATTCTTTGACAGTGAAAGAAGAAAGGGGGAGTCGTCTTCTCAGGTATCACCTACACATGTTATGGATGTTTCTAGAGTGGCAGCTGCCTTCACTCAGGAGAAGCATACTTTAAACAGAGGGGCAGCCTTGGTGCTTATGACACTTATTTTCATCAAAATATTTATTTTCTATCCCCTGTATGTGTAAGTCATTTGGATCACTATAAAAACATTCCTAAATTTGTCTTTTAACCAAATATTAACCTTGCTTTCTATTTACTAGCTAGTATTAACTCACACTAACCCTTTCTGTGTATTCGGAACTCCTAATCTAAGCCTTTTCTTTAAACCTGTTATTAATTCTACCTTTTATGTCTAAACCTGGTACAGCAGCACAATTAACTGCTTTACTTAACATGCAAGGTTATAAGTGATCTCTATGATACCACTGACATTAAGAAAGTAAATTCATTTACATTGTTCTCATTACAAGCTAATCTTTATGCAGTCTTTGGTTGGTAGAACCAGCAGCAGATGTGTATTGCAGAATTAATTTTAAGAGAGTTTTAAGAACCATGTTACATAATGGTGATATCAGGCGAGAATGGAAGAATCCACACAAGCCTTTCATGTCCCTCAAGCCAAGATATTGTCCTTTATTCTGTAGTTTGAAAGAAATCCTTAATCACACTGTAAACATCTCCTTTTCTGCTCTTCTGATGATAGATTCTTTTAGCAAGACTGGGAGGTAGAGAAGTTCTGTGAACAATGAACAAGAGCTACTTTTCTACTGATTTAGGAAGACAAGATCTCAGCTCTTTAGCTCCATGGTCTTAGTCTTCCTCTGTGATGAGTTCCTAAGGGAATAGTATGTTCAGATGTTTTGTCAGATCTAGCCAGAAGTCTTCTGTGATGAGACTCTTGGAGAGATCACTCAATGGTTACTTGCAAGTGGAATTAGGAAACAAACTGGTGATACATGTTGGTGAGTGGCTGAAATGGTGACTCTCCCCTGATCAACAAGACACATCTTTGTAAAAGTAAAGCAGATAACCATGTAAGTCAGCTAATTATGTGCTTCACACTGTGACAAGAAGGAATTTAACACCATTTTAAAAGTAGTAGTAGTAGTGTTTGAGACAGCAAATGACTAATGTATGACTAAGGTTTCTACAGAAGCTGTGAAGTGAAGCTAATGCTCAATTCTTGGTAGATTTATAAAGGCTGTGATCAGCAGGTATGCTAAAACAGAGGTATGAGTTTCAAAAACCTTGAGAATAAGGCTAAATTCCAGGGTTTCAGGGCATTACCATATCTGAGTGAGATTTGTAATAGCAATGCCAAGGACATGACAGAGAAAACACTGGAATCACCCGCTCCCCTTCAGGAAGATTTTTGCTTTTGCAACTGTATGCAATAGAAACTCAGGAAAGCACTGAAAGACTCCAGCACACAGAATAGCTGCTGAGGAACCTGCAAGATATCACCTGTAGAAAAGTGAGACTGAAACTAGCAGTGAGACATTTCTGGGTGGGGAAAGAAGAATGAAGATATTAGAGAAGCTTCCAGATGGTTTGAAAATATTAATGTGAATAACTCAGTATAGCAATGCCTTGTGAGCACCCTCTTTTCAGAAGGTTGCTGGAGATGCATAGCTGATTTTCTTGTTTCAGAGTTCTCCCAAGCTTCCAGGGAAAAGAGGCAGATGTATCCTTTCAGGGCAAGGCAATAAGGTGTTTGAGTACTTTTACCCCTGTGTCCTAAAATGTGGATGTACTGGATGTGAAGCCTTGAGGTTCCTGGATAGGAAGCACCTGAACTTAGCACTCATTAAAGAGAGTTAGTTTCTAACCACTGCATTTTTTATAAGTAACACATTGGTAGGAGGGCAAAATAACAATTGCTGTAGGCTTGGAGAACCTTTTGCATTACTGCTCCTCCAATTATTTCCTCTTTTACACATGTTCAGCAGTCTCTCGCCTCTGTAATTACCATGTTGAACACTGCAGCTATTAGATACAGCCACGAGATTTTTAACAAGCCATCATTACTTGCATTTGTTATCTTACAATTTAATAACAATGTCTTTGAGAACAGTGTAACTTATTTCTTCTTTACAACAAACTTATGGACATGGGTATGGATACATGCATGTAAAAGCAGTTGCAGCTATAGACTTTGCTAAGAAACAGTGAAGAACCCAAGAGTAGAGCTGCGGAACATGAAAGCTAATGCACACTATGGTCCCAATTTGAATGCTTTAGTTAAAAGTTATTCATAATATCTCTACTTTTCCCTGTCCTTGAGAATTAGTGGCTGAGGATGCTGTCCCAGTAAAACTGAGCCCTAACATCAGGAAGATAATTGCCAAATTAGAAAGCATATAGATACCTGAAAGCCTCTGAGGTCTTATGTTGATGACAGGTGTGAGGACAGCAATGTTCTGTTGGCTGTTCTTGAACATCTAAAGAAGTGGGGAAAGCAGTTTGAGAAGATTTGCCTTTTCCCCCTGCTAGGACAATTTCTTCCCTGTACTCTGTGCTCTTGTAATGGTGCTGAATACTAAAAAGACGTAATTTTGTGTACACCCAGGCAAACAGGTTATCTGATTAGCTGGTAGATTTTTCTATGCTAACCCCAGGTGTCCAGGCAGAGCAGACATTTAAGAACTCATCCATCTCTTGTCTTACCATCTTTGAATTTGCATAATTAAAAGTGAATTACTTGCTGTATTTTTAATATATGCAGTGAAAATGCATGAAAAGCTGAAAAATTACAGCAATCCAGTAATTCATGTCATGTCTCATTCAGAATTACAGCTTTCCAGTGCCAGCTCAAACACCGAGGATTCCCTGCCACCATAAAGCTATAATTGCTGAATTAATAACAGCGGGTTTTGGAGAGTGACTGCACAGACTCTCTGACCCAGGTAATAGAAATACTCATGTTAAAGTGAAGTTGATACATGTGACTTAATCTATTTCATATTGGGCTCAAGTAGTGAAGATCATTGCTTTCCTTGCCGTAGGATGTTGTGAGAACTGCAGCAATGTGTTACTCTTCAGATTTAGTTTAAGCCTGCTGCATTGGTTAGCCAACAGGGATTAGAAATTAAATTTTCAGGGACCAGCCAGGGTAGATATCCTTCTGTCACAGGACTTGTGCCCCAGATCTGCTAGTCTGCTCAGCACTTCTGGGAGGTGCAATTCTCCATCCAGCTGCAAAGGCACAGAGAAGAGGATGTAAAGGGAGATGGTGAAAGGCTTCTACTAACATTTCATTGCTCCAGAATTTTATTAACAGCTACTAAAAAAACAGTTCTCTCTCACCTTCCAATTTGAGAATAAATTCTGCAGCTGCTGCTCTTCACAAAATGCAGTATCTTGTGGCTTCCACAGCTATGCTGCTCATATGGGACTCTGTTTATTTTGGTAAGTTTTGTGATTCTTGGTCACCACTATAAACTGATTCAAGTCACTAGATATTAATTGACACATGTGAAAGTATCTGCTTGTAGCAAGGAATTTATTTAGTGAACAACTAGGATTTTTGATTGATTTTCAACAAGGATAAGTGTAGAGTCCTACACCTTGAGAGAAACAACACCATGTTAGGTGTTAACTCTTAAGGTTAGGGCTAGACCTGCTGGAAAGCAGCTCCATGGAGATGGACCTTGGTGTCATGGTGGACAATAAGTTATCGATGAAACAGCAATGTGCATTTGTGGCCAGGAGAGCCAGTAGTATCCTGGGGTGCATAAAGAAGAGTGTGGCCAGCAGGTCGAGGGAGGTTCTCCTCCCCCTCTACTCTGCACTATTGAGACCACATTTGGAATATTGTGTTCAGTTTTGTTCTTCCCAGTTCAAGAGGGACAGGGAAATACTAAAGATAGTCCAACAGAGAGCTACAAAGATGATGAAGGGACTGGAACATCTCTCGTATGAGGAAAGGCTGAGAGTCCTGGGGCCGTTTAGCCTGGAGAAGAGAAGACAGAGGGGATCTCATTAATGTTTACAAATATCTGAAGGGTGGGTGTCAAGTAGAAGGTGCCAGTCTCTTTTCACTTGTGTCTTGTGATAGGATGAGAGGTAATCGTAGCAAGGTGAAATATGGGAAGTTTCACCTCAATGTGAGGAAAAACTTCACTGTGAGAGTGACAGAGCTTCGAACAGGCTGCCCAGAGAGGTTGTGGAGTTTCCTTCTCTGGAGACTTTCAAGATATGCCTTGATCTGTTCCTGTGTGGCCTGCCCTGGGTGATCCTGCACTGGCAGGGGCTTGGACTTGATGATCTCCAGAGGTCCCTTCCAACCCCTAATATTCTATGTTTCCAAGATGTGCCTGCTTACCCCAGCAGCTTGGATTCAAGGAATGCATAAGAATGCTTTCTACCCAAGTAGGTCTGATTAATTAGTGCCCATTTTAACTGGGAACACGCTAAATTGAACTTACGCTGTGGGTCAGGTCCCTATCTTCCTTCACACTGTGTGACTACATAACAAAACCAAAATATTTTCTGCTTTGAAGGGCTTTACCCTTTAGTATTTCCACTTAGTTCAGTAATGTCTTAGATAGTTTATTTGTACACCAGCTGCACCAAAGACTTTATATTTGCGGTGGAAGGCTGTTAAAATACCAAATTGTACTGTGCAATTATGATCATCTCTTTATAGGGTACAATGGAAAGAATCTGCTTTCAGTTAAGCATGATGATGAGCATGCTAGCAGTTAATGCTGCTCTGCTGCTTCACTCGTAGCAAAGCTCAGTGTGGAAAGAAAACTGGTAAGTGTTTGATCTAATTACATTGTAAAGTGCTCTAGAGCAGAAGTTTCCAAGTTATGTTTCACATGCTACAAGCTGCAGCATCTCTGCACTGTGGTGCTCTTTCAACCCAACGTGCAGGAGAGTGGGGTGGCACTGGGGCTGTTGGAGGGCGGAAAATGGAGTATACATTTGTAGCTTTGAAACTGGACCTGGCTTTTCAATGGTGCTTTCAGAGGCCCCAGTCGGGAGGGAGGAAAACGTGCTCTCTGCACAACCCAGTGTTACTTGAGAAAGCGTGGTGTTTGAAATTGCATTCTGGATTTAAGTATGTCCTTACAAAATCCTGTATCAGTCATGACGCTTCCCCTGCCAGCTACTAGCCTGACAAAACGGAAATGGAGCTCCCTGCTTTACCCTATCACTGTTTGCTCTGAGGCAACCAAAGTGTGTTACAGGCTGAGACAGCTCCTGGGGCAACTGGCAGGTACAGCTCCCAGACCATTAGCAACTGGAAGAAAATATATGGTTTCCCCATTACTTAAATGTTTTCTAAATCTTTTCTCATGCATTGTGTGGCTTGCTGATCTCCCACACCAGTGTCCTCATCAGACACACCCAACAACCACCCTGTAGGAAAATGCACATGGGGCTTATTGTCTGCATTTGTATCCCTCTGTTCCTGCCCCCTTCATTGACAAGTAGACTTACAACTGTCTTGTTTGCCACCAAATTGCAGGACAAAGTGGATAAGGCTACTCAGTTTAGTCCTCTGGTGATTCAATTTAAAAAGAGGAGAGGGGAAAAAAGACGCAAAGGAAGGTAGATTGGGGATGGACACACAGACACTGCCTTCTCCACCGAAAACTTGGCAGCTAGGGACACACACAGGGCAGGCAAAAGACTTCTCCAACACTATTACACAACTGCCTGCACAAGCCCTCCACAAACAATGGCATCTGAGAGACATGTAAGAAGCTACTGAGCTTCTTGGGGAAGGTGCATCAGCTGTCTCACCAGTCCATTAGCTGCAACCACTGCTGCAGTGAAAGAGCAGGTCATGGATGATGTGTAGAAGTCACCCAAGTCTGACATGTATTCATTGCAGTTGCAGGCTTATGCTTTGAATATGTGGCTATTCTGGAAGATTAGAATGCAAATGTTTTAAATACAAAATGGTCTTCCAAAATGAGCTTCTGCACTTAAAAACCTCCAGACAAGAGCTGTTCTACCATCCATTCCTGTGCTGGTGAGCAGGGCTTATTATCCAGGCCCTCTTCAAAGGCACAGTGCCCTGCATCACCACTGAGCAACTGTAGCTTTATTAGCAAGATTACAAAGACAGCATTTGTTTGATTCCCATCAAACATGGCTTCAAAGAAGGAGGGAAAGAAGGTACGGAGCTGTTGTAAATTCCATTACAGACTAAAAATAAAAAGAAGCTTCTTCAGAAAGGTGAGGAACAAAGCAGGTCGCACCCTATTAAAGATGAGTATACATATCCCAGTTCAGAGCAAGAGGGTGGGAAACGTTACGCAGTGAACCATGGCCAACCACAGATGCCCAGAAGGTGAGGACTGAAGAAGATCTTCAAATATAGCCAAGCTTTATGCTATTAAGTGCTTTAAAAACCAAAACTACCAGTTAAAATTAATCGGTGCTTTATAGGCAGCCAATGTAAAGAATGCAGCTGGGATATAATAGGATCACGGTAACTCAAGTCAGGGAGTGAAATGAGTTGCTGCACTCTGCACGAGCTGTAAGCAAAACAGAAACTTCAGAGAGAATTGCACTGGCTGAGCTTCACAAGCAGCAGGGCAGGGGAAAGCAAAGCAGCCACAGCCCAAATGAGGACAGAGGCTGTACTCGAGGAAAACCCTACCTGCAGCATCTGGCTGGAAGAAAAGCCAATGTACTAAACCTGTTACGACGTTTCCAAACATACATTGTCTCGTTACATGAGGCAACTAAAGAGAGTCTGCAGGGTTGCAGGACTTGCCAGCTCCTAGAAAATGTAATTTCACAGCCAGGCATAACTGGAGGGCTGCATTTCACAGTTTATCCTGAAAATGAAAGGTGGAAAAGTTCAGATAATTCAAAGAAACGAGCCAGGGATCACATATAAATATAATTCTGGATGTTTTCTAGATTTTTTTGACCAATGTTTAAGTCTTTCATATGATATAGATATTGCCATGGAGTCATAACCAGGGAGTTAGTTTCTGATGCTAACAGGCAAACTGTTTCTAATACTAATTGTTGCTTTTTTACTAAACGAAGTGATTTTAAGCAGACCTCCCATGTAGCTTAATGTTGTGTTTAAGCAAGCTGCTCACAACAAATGCTTTATCCTCCTCTTGCTTATTCCACAGCTTGAAAAGTTACCTTTCCAAACTAATTCATAGGCCGGAGTGCACTGCACTGGGTTTTAATCACTGTAGTAGAAAATGGTCTTACCTACTTCCCTTGCATTGCCCTCCCTGCAGTCACATGTAGATTTGGCTTTAACTATGACTTCCCTGTGGCAAACATTTGCGGTGTAAAAGTAAGTTGTACTATTTCAAAAGTTCTCTCTGTCAAGCCCAAGCCGTTCCTTTGAACAATTACTCACTTTCAAACACATTTGACACATCAAAAGAAATCCAGAGGCATTTGAAACATCTTCTAAATTATAGATAACTTAAGTTAGAAATTAAAATTTGATTCAAAGCCCAGGAAAGGCTCCATCTAAATACAATAGTTATTGAACCAGGTTCTTCAAGCATAACCTTTTCATCACCAGTGACTCACACAAATTAGTCCCTGTGAAACTAAAAGGAGTTGCTGTTTTAACAGTGCCAGCATAAACTTGTATTTCCTGTATTTCTTACCATGGATCTGTATGTATCATGGTAAAAGTACTTATGTTGTTAGCCTGTATTCCAATATTTATTTAGGATGTTTATTGAAGTACAGTCTGCTTTGTACCACCACAAGAAGTATGGCTGTACCTGTACTAAAAGCTTTACAGGTTTTTGTGGCTGTAAAAGGAGAATCAAACTTCTCACCAAAAGATTGACTGAGTATAACTATAGTAAGTATAATTACCTAGCAAGACAGATGTTTGGACAGACCTTCTCCTGAACAGTATCTTCAGTCTCATTTGTTAATGCTCCTGTAGTAGTTAACAGCCAGCTCAAACATCCTGTCAACTGTCAAATTCCCCCAGACCAGATGAGAGCAGAACAAATCAAGCTCCAGCACATGCACAGTATGTGCTAGTTTTCCTGCTGCCTAATTTGTACCATACAACTTCTCTATGCAACAGGATAACTCTCCATCCTAACCAAGGGAAGTGAAAGCAAGTTCATACTGTGTTAGACCTTCTTTTCCAGAAGAAAGAGGCTTAAAATGTAATTCAAAACACAAGCATAACATTTCAACCTTGAATTGACTGAAGCGATGTAGTAAGATGATGAACCTCAGCTTGGATTGCCCTCAAACCTTCCAAGAGGAGTAAAACATGTCAGAAGCTTGGTTTACAGCCAGGCACAAAAGCTTTAATGAAATGAGAACATGGGAATAATCTTTCACAAATGTATAATATAAAACCAATTTTGCTCAAAGCCTTTTCAATAATACTCATTTTTGATCGAGAAAGAAATACCACAAAATCAATTTGAAAGAATTTTACTGAAAAAAAAACCATTGGCACTCAGACCTCAGTCCGAACAATGTACGTGGCAGTTTGCATCACTGAAGAACCTATTGCTTTGATAGTTATCTGTAGTGTAGACCTATGTCAACATGCTCCTCCTACAGGTTTCAATACGGCAACGCATGGAAGAACTTGCCCAAGTGTTCTGCTGACTGTTCTGCTCTCTTGCTCTGGTAAAGACATAAAGAGAATCAGCAGACCAATGCTCACACTTGCATTTATGAAAATAGCGTGGAACAAGAGTCTCCGCAATTCTAAGCATCAAACTTTTTAACTCACCAAGTTTCACGATGCAAATGAACACAGTATGTGGGAGGTGAGCAGAAGAGAAATGAGGGGTGCAGCTACAACACACCCTTTTATTCACAGAACACGTGATACACAACATGCAGAGGTCACAGAAGTCAGCTACCCTTTTCATCTCATGTATATCAATTAGAAAAATATGCCAAAGTTGACAGACATTGTTTTTATTATGATTATTTGTACTTTTTATGGCAGTTAAGGGACAGATTCTTGACTCCAGAAGCTCATAGTTTGCTATCATGTCCTTGAGACAAGGGTGGGATCTGCAAATAAAGAAATAGGCATCTGTTCTGGAAACAAAGTGAAAAAATAAGAGAGAACTCTGGTGCATGTCCCAAGGAAACATTATTAAAGATGTCCCTGGAAGTCACAGTCATTCTAGAGAGAAACAATAAGGGAAAAGAAAAAGGATGGTAAAGGTCTGACTTGATTTTAAGGCAGAGATTTCACCATCTACAAACAGCTGTTTATAGGGCAGAAGCAGCAATTGTGCTGGTCCTGGGACAGCTACCAACTATTGTGCCCAAAGCATCCATCTGCAGCCAGTTTTAGCTGTCAGTGCATATTTCCGAATGTGGTGACATTCCTTCTGCCCTCTTGCTTTTTTGGGGGCTTTAAACCTTGTAAGTAGAGCCAGTCTTCTTCAGTGTTTTGTCAGGAGTCCGCCCTCCAATCCCCTGCTGTCCTCTGTCAGGAAGCTTTCCCTAGCTTCTTCTCTGAGATGCTCTTCATGCTATGTGTGATGTTTCTACATATGCAAAAAGATTCCAGAAATGTATAACCCATTGGAGAACTGTATGGGATCCAAGTATTTCTTTGGGATACATGTTGTAGTGTAATGTTCATAAACACACATGTGCAGAAAAGTGAACATCTTTAGATCTATAAAGTTAGCCATTCCTTTTCAAGCTTCCTTTTTCTATCAGTAGTCTTGGCTGTAAAACAGAGCCCCTGAATGAAAACACACTGCATCAGGTCCTCCTGTGCCATATTAGGTTATCACATCATCAAAAGAGAACTCTTAAAATTAAAAATATCCTCCAGGCTCAAGACTAGGCAGCAAAATTCTTCCCAATGAGATTTAAAAAAAAAATAAAAAAATCCATTCTCCAGCTGATTTATTAAAACAGGCAAAGCACATGTACAGTGACATGGCAGCACAATTTGCTCTCATGAGAGGAACCAGTCTGTTCTCACGCCTGTAGATGTTCACCCCCAAACGCTGCCTCCTTGGGAGCTCCACGTTCTCCACTCCATCACTGTCTCATATGGAAGACAATGCAAAGCCATAGTGTAAAAAAAGAACCAAACCATTTTTTCTGACCTTATGCAGCCCTCCAATCTCTCTAGAGGAGATTAGTACCCCACAATTTTCACTTTAAAGAGCTAAAACCCTAAGACAAAGACTGAAATCTCCCCAATTGCCAAAAGGCACTGACCTGCCCTGCAACAATCTGCACTGAGCTGCCCTAGCCTAGATCTCCCAAGATATGTCCCCTAGTCTGACTACTTGTTATTTGGAAGTGCCATGTGCTTCTGAAGTTCTTGTCCAGATCAGTTGTGACAGGACAAGGGGGAATGGCTTTAAACTAGGAGAGGCTACATTCAGATTAGATATAAGAAAAAAAATTTTTACAGTGAGGGTGCTGAGACACTGGCACAGGTTGCCCAGAGAATGTTGTGGATGCACCATCCCTGGAAGCGTTCAAGGCCAGGTTGGATGGGGCTTTGGACAACCTGGTCTAGTGGAAGGTGTCCCTGCCCATGGCAGAGGGGGGAGTTGGATTAGATGACCTCGAAGGTCCCTTCCTACCCAAACCAACCTGTGATTCTAACTGCACATTCACACACTGTAACACTGCCTGGAAGCTCCAGATTCACCATTAATAGACTGCATGGCTGATTCACACATTCACAGTAAGCCCAAAACACTCCCCAAGTGCCAAATTTATTGCACAGTTACAGTAAATCCAACACTTCCCAGAAGCTTCCGACTCATTGCACGTGCTATGCCGGGTACAAGTGTAGTGATTTCTGTCTGGGAAATTCCCTGCACACAACAAACAGTATGGTAGCCTTCACTTGGCAGCTAAAATGAAACTCGTCGTGGCAGCAGCTCCACTGCTAATGCTGTTGGGCTTGGGAAACACAAGGAGACTAATCTGTATTCTGAAATGTAATATGAAGCAAACCCAGGAATAATACCACTCTCCTTTTCCTTCTCTAGATGCTCCGCAGGAAGGTGCTTTAGCTAAAAATCGCCTTTCACTGAGAGTTGCAGGTTGACTTCAAGCAGCACTCCTTGAGTTAGAGACCACCAACCTGAATCATGCTTCTGTTGGTATGTCTAGATGCCTTTCTAGGGGAAGGAACACTCACTGGCTGGCCTAAGACTATTGACATTATATACAATATATTGCTTATCATGAATTATATTCTATCATTATAAACATTTATCTAAGGACTTTCATATCAATATGATCCTCCACCCTGTCCATATAATGTATTTCATTGTAACTAGTTGAAATGGCACATCAGCAGACAATTGAGGTTTTCCTCTGATTTGTGATTATCTGCACTAGAAGTTCACCATACAAGATTAACCTTCTTCAATTAATAAAACTACCTCTCAGCTTTCCTTTCCACTTCTGCAGTTATGCAAAATCTATTTTTGAAGGTGCACTCTTAAGGCCATTGTGATAAATGGAGCATGTTAGTGAAGCAGCTTATTATTTCAGTTTAAAAGAAATGTGTATAATTAAAGCAAAAAGTTCCTTTGCACAGCAGAGACTGTAATTCCTAACATCTGGAAAATGAAAAAAAACTCTCAATCATTAGGCTACAAAGTCTCAGCAACTGCTAAAAATTATATAAATATTCAATTCTGCACCACATTTCTAAAGCTTTGTGCAATAATCTATGAAACATGCTCTTCCCACACATTGTATATAAAGCACTTTATTTCAGGTAGCATATGAATTGATCATACCGAAATTATTTTCTAAAGGATATGTTTCAATACAGCTTACCATGTGCAATAGTAAGATTTTGAAACCTTCTGGCAATTACTTTTCTTAAAGCCATAGTTTTGTGAAAATAGATTAAAATTAGTTTAAAAGATGAACTATGACCTAGGATTATACTGCTTGTCCCAAAAGGAAATAATTTGCAACCTACATCATCTAAAGAAATGCCTTTTGGACTACCGTGGTGTTTCATTTTTTTCTCAAAATTTCTATTATTGGGGGGAAATAGAATACAGAGACAAAAATATTTTCATTGAATCCCACAAGTCTTTTATTAGCCTCAGGAGACAAAGAAAACACGTAACACCTGGAAGTCTGATGGTAAGAGGAAACTGGAATTATTTTTATCTATTTCCCCTCTACACCTCCACTGCATTTCTTCAGTGCCTCATTAAGTCATGTGTCAAGTTGGGAAGATACTCTTTTTCTCCAAACTCCCTCTGACAATGCATTAATTCTGCAGCTCATTTCTGCAGCATAGCATTTTTCTCTCATGTTTAACCTTCTTAGAAAAGGATTTCACCTTTTCACCCAAAGTAATATGTTCATACGCACACCCTTTGTTTTTTAATTCATCATTAAAATGGTATTCTGTGCTTTAACCAGGTTAATCTCAAGTGTGCACCACAGACATTACCTCATCTGTGCAGCATATGCAGTTCAGTACATGCAATCTCCTTTATGTGACAATCTCTTCAAGATTGCAAATTATCATTTCCCTATCAGAAACATGAAAGCATTTTTCACATTATGAAGAGAACGATGGCACATAAAGGCACCGTCAAAACTTGCATTATCTTTGAAAAGACAATGAACGCAGCATAACAAAAAAAACCCACATGTTCTTGTTCACATGGAGTCAACAATAGTGTCATTTGGTTTTATAAAGAAATTAAGTGGTCTGGGGTTTTTTGTGTATGCATGCAGTTTCTTTCTTCTTCTGTAAAATGTTAAGGCTGCAAACTTGTCTCTGTGTCTTAACTGACAGATATTCCATTATACCTGAAGGGATAACAATTTTTTAAAATTATGCAATCTGTGCATGCAGCAGTTGTTCAAATTTAGCTGCTTGGTCCAATACTAGAACAGTCAAACCTGCGTTAAAAGAAATATTTTTAGTGTTTCATGTTTTGGCACAAATTATTTATGACCCAGGATAGCTGGAAAATTATTTCCATAAGCAGCTTGCTTTTCTTCTTTCTTTTCATCATTTTTCCTCTAAATGCTGAAGCTCACCATAACCCATATGTACACTTCTTCATGTGTTCTGCTAGTGATACTCAGTTCACTTTTGTTACTTTATGTAATTTGTGGCTATCCAAATTTCGTGTACTTACTATTGCTAATTTCTAAGCATTTAAAGCTAAATCCTATTCATGTTGCTACAACTCTACTGGATTTCCAAAAAGAACAGACAAGTCACTCAAAAATGAGTATTGCCTAGCTTGCCTGAACCTGAAGCTATCATGCTCTCCTCTACCTCGTATTATTTAAAGGAAGCTTCATAAAGGGTACATTTCTTTTCTACCCTTGAAAAATAAAAAAGCCTGATACAATTGCAACACTCATACATGATTTTGTTATCTAGAAAACAACCACACCCTAAATAAAAACATCTCCAAACTCACATATGTAATATTTAAAAATCTCCTGATCTAACCAAACAGTTTGCATGTAGAGGCTACATCTCCACTAACACCACAGTTGCATCTGGACCATTACGTTTAATAGCCCTCAGTGGACCTACCCCTCTCTGAACCCTAAATACCTTTGGCCTCCACAAGTGTTGCCAGTGTTCTCATACTTTTCCCTCAGCCGTCCTAGGAGCCTGAATTAGCTGTATTGGCAGAAACCCCTGGGAGGTTTGAAAAGTGTGTTTGGAGGATTAAAACTGTCAATATCCCGGAGCAGAAGAAAATGTCCCTCTCACAGGGGGGGAAAAAAAAAAAAAAAGGGGGAAAAGAAAAAAAAAAAAAAAAGGAATTTCTGTCTATACAATTCACATTAATAAGTCTTTTTGATCACTTTATATGTAAATTGGAAAAAGAAATCTGAAAAAAAATAAATCCCTGCTCCTTCCAATCTCACTTTTCCTTTCCCTTCAAACTATTTGCAGCAAAATCCAAAGACAACAAAGAACTGACCTTAAGGCTGATCTCCATCAAATGTCTTCTCTGTTGCTTTTAAGTTTGACTAGATCTAGACAGCGTATGATATACAGCACCAAAGCTCAAGGAAAGGAAGAAATTTCTACATTAAACACAGATAACACCTATATTACTTATTAGGAGACATAAACTACATCCCTGATAGTAAAAGATAATTCCCTCAGTATTTCCAGGACTATGCACTGACAAAGTCAACAGAGGGCTGCATAATATAAACATGTTTATATAAATAATAAAATGTATCTCAGAAGAGAGACTGCCTATGTATGTAAGCCTTAGCGTTCACTAAATCTCCTGTTTCACTGAGGCATTGAGGGAAAGCAAGCACAGGGCTGTGGGGATATTAAGGAAACACCCCTCACAACAAATACCAGGGGATTACGATAGTGCTGCACTACATTTCCAACATAAAACTGCTCCCAACCTCTGTATTCCTCAACCTGAGAGAAGCTAAATAACACAAGAATTTTCTGTTAAGCCTGTTCAGATGTACAGGTACCCAGCAAACAGACACAAGCACAACAGAAACATGCAGGTTATTGTAACCAAGAGTTTTGTTAAGGCACAAATTCTGCAACCTATAAAACATTTATCATCATCACAGTGTAACAGTTGGTTGTGCAGATGCTCATAAGTCTGTCTATTTATAATCTATGAAAGGAGCAGGTATACCAGCTTTACCTGGACTCAGAGCAGTGACTGAAACACAAACCCCTTAGGTAAAGAAGTGTCTCCAGACTCCTCTTTCTTTGGGTGATTGTCCTTTGCCAAAGTTTTCTTTATACAGGCAACTGTTTCTGGACACCAACAGGACCAGGAGGTTGATAAGAACTGAAAGGAATCTCAAACTTGTGGTTATGAATGTTGCAATTGAAGTTGGCGTCAAAGCAATTCAGCAGCTGTCTGTCCTTCCTCCAGAGCCTTGAACTTGCATGGTGCGTAGTCCCACGCTTAGAGCAAAGTCAGGTATGCTGGGTAATACTTTGGGGCACCTACTCAAATGCAGAAAGGCCAGATCTGATTGCAAAGACCCAGGAGTACTAAATCAACCTACAACCAGAGCTCCAACACAGACTCAAGTCTCCAGATGCTCTTCCTCTTTTCATTTCCTCTCTGAATTGCTCTCGAACATCTGTGTTTCCTTTCAAATACCATGCTATGATCCAAAAGCATTTGTAAAATATGTTAGTTATACCAGGATAGAGTGCTAGTAGATAAATACAAGGATTATGTGTAAGTGTATACAGAAAGTATGGCAGAGTAAATGTCCAGAAGGCAGCATCTCCTGTTCACGATCCGTCCAGGCAGCATCTCCCAGCTCCTACATATGCTCACTTCTGGTGAAAGTTTGCCTCAGTTTACTATTTTCCCACCTTTAGCTGCAAGGCAGCCTGGAGAACAACACATCTGCTGAGGAAACAAGTTTGCTAAAAGCTTGCTATTCAGTTATTTAGGTTGGTTGTTTTTTTTCCAAATCAAGTCTCCCCGCTTTTAAATTAATTCACAAAGTCAGTAAGTTTTCAATTGCATGTTTACATAGCACTGAGCCCTTAGAAGGCAGAATTAACCAGAAAAAAAACAACAAACAGGGGCTGTCTCAGCTACGTAACATCTTTAAAACCTAAGCGGAGACACAAAAATCATGCAGAAACAGCACAAAAGCCCGCTGTTCTTTCCTATAGCAATAGCTGATCCTACTCCCACCTCATTAATTGCTAGTTTTCCTGATTATAGAAACAGCTTTTCCTGCTACTGAAATGTATGGCGTCGTGCCATTTGCATATGCAAACTGACACACGAACAATGAACCAGTTGCACAGTTCCTTAGAGAGCAACAATGTAGAGAATTTACGACATGTATATGGCAACAGGCAGGGAGGGGAGTATGGGGAGATGGACGTACAAAACACCTCATGATGATTTTATATCGTTTTTTTCCGGTAAATAATCTTTCAGGCAGTTTCTTGGAATAAAATATTTAACACATTAGTGGATTACTGATATTGGATTTGGGAAAACAATAGAACTGAAGATCTGGTTTGCCTCCAGATGCATACCTCTTTATCAGATTTTATTATATGATTTCTGACTACATGATCACACACTGTTCTGCCACAGGATCTCTGTTATTCAATGCAGAGAAGACAGCCTTCATTTAATGAACTGAAGCCTAGCATTTTGTTTTCTTCCTGTTGTTCAAGGTATAATCCAACACTTTATTTTTACCATTATTAAAACTCTACTATCCAAAAGGAATCACTCATTTCTTTATGGACATTCATCACTGTATCAAAATGCTTCACTATTTTTTAATTTATTTTCCTCCTAGGTTAGGTGGGAGACACCATTATTAGGCCCATTTTACAGACCATGAACTGAACTAGAGACGCATTAGGAGGAAAAAATAAATAGTAATTTGAGATGCCAGGAGCCTTCTTTATCAAAGCATTGGACATTATATAGGACTTCATAGATTCAAAGCGCAGCTCTCATCATGTCAAACCCACCTTTGAGTGTCTAGCATTCCCACATCTTAATTCACAAACATGAGAACAGTGATCGCCTATAGAAGATTTGGCTCAAATAATCTGACTGGGAAAATGCAGACACCCGTAGCAATGGCAAGGATAGGCTCCAGTTCTCCAGAACATCATTTGACTGCCTTAATCATTAAACAGTGGTTATATCACCTCTATGACAAATGAAGAAATTTTACTGAAGGCAAACCCAAAACCCCCAGAAACTGTATCACAGGGACTGATGCTGAAACACAGGGCTCACCACTGAGCTGGCAACCTTAGACCCACTACAAACATGTCTGCCACTCAAGGTAAGAAAGCAACTTGCAGCAGGAGTAGGTTGTAACAACTGTGTGGACTAGCACTGGAAGGTAACATAACACACGGCTCACCAGAAAATTTCTCAGCTGTTTGCTGATTGCAAAAGAAGGGTGATATTTAAGTAGTTAAAATACAGCGAGTGGAGTTATTTAAAAGACATGTATATGTGGAGCTTAGGGACATGGTTTAAGTAGTGACCTGGCAGTGCTGGGTTAAAATTGATGAACATAGAGATCATCTAGGTTGGAAAAGACCTTCGAGATCATCGAGTCCAATCATCAACCCTACTCTACATGTCCGTTGCTAAACCATCATCTTAAAGGTCTCTTCCAACCAAAACAATACTATGCTTCTATGATTATAATAAGCACCAGAACACAAGCTTGTGGCATACAGTGAAAATGGAAAGGAATTGATTTTACTACAGTACAATTCCCTCCCAAGACCACTACTCTGTGCAGTTCTGATGCCCACTTCTCCAAATTTCTCACCTTCCTTACAGACAGTTGTCTGAAAGTGATAAAAATTTGGAAAACAAGTCATAGAAGTGTGAACCAAGGAACGACTGCATGGCTAGGTTGGGCTGGATAGCCGTTGTCCTCTCTGACCATGGAACTGGTTTTCAACCCAGCTCTTCTATGGACGCTAGGCAGGCCCGTAAGTTTTGTAGCGATCCATGAAGACATCTATTCTTTTTTTCAAGTTTTGCATTTAAACTTTCTGCCACTAAGCACAAGAGTCATAAAGGAAAGATTTCCCCATGCACCAGATGTAATAATTTGGCTTCTGATCTTAGGAAAAGATACAGATGTCATTTTTAACTTTGTTTCCTAAGGAAACTGAGATGCATAGGCACCATGTGTCTCTGTGTATGAACCAGTAATTGTCCACATTCTCTGGCCAGCTTTAACCAAATTTGACAGAAGAATACGGATTGCTTTGAACTACAAAGCTCCTACACCTTTTCATTGGAACAGGAGTTCGGGTACAAAAGGACACCTTTGGCAGCACCCTGCACAAGGGAACATGGCAGTATGATCCCTCAAGATAATAGACACTAAATGAGACACCACATGAATATCCTACTTACTGCAAAGTTTCACTGGAGCTCAGACTCAATCAAAAAGCACAAACATGTAGAAAGTGCTGGAAGGGGTGAAGGCCAATTAATAGATTTGTTTTGTTCTTCTCAGAAATAGAAGAGCTTGGTCCCTGCTGCAGAAAAGTGCTGACAGGCCAGAACTGAAGGGAGAAAAAAGCAGCCACTCAGGGCTCTGCCTGGAGCAGGCACTCAACCTCTTGCAGGAACAGAGCAGGCCAGGTTGGGGCAAGGGTTTGCTGACAAGTCAGGGTGTAGAGACTGTGGGGAGGGTTTATCTTCTTCTACATGCTGAGCTGCGCTTCATCTGCAGAAATCGGCAGCCCCTATCTTCTCTGGTCAGTACCCTGTCACCACAGGAACCTGCCAAGTTGAAAAACAGATTATAAATAACTCCATCTATGAAAAGTACTTGGCTCACTTTTCTCCATTTCACTCATTTAAGTGCATAAAAGTGCAGTCACCTAAATATAGGTGAAACCTCCACCAACTGAAATCTATCCTTCTGTTGTAAAATACATACAGAAGTGCCAGATCTATGGAAAAAACCCTTCTTTTTTGACTAGGAGAATGTATATGATCCGACTCACTGTACTACTATAAACATTATTTTTCAGATATTTAATAAACTTGTTTAATGCACTAGCTTTGTAGTAAAGGATCCAAATAAACCATTACACTTCATTGGACTGATAATCTGCAAACGCTGGTACCAAGAGAAAACAAAACTAAGAAGTTAACTCTGTCTCAGTGTTTTTGTTGAAACTGTAACAAATACTGCAATAAATTCTATTAAACTATTAACAGTGCTTCCTGGCAGCTCTGGAAACATCATTTCCCCAGTCACTCTCTCTTCTTTATTTCCAGGGACAATCATTAAGCTTACACAAGAGTGAGCAATCCTTATATTATATTGTTATTCAAAATTGTTAGTGGTTTCCTCTTGTTAACTTTCATTTTCACTGGTGTAATTTGAAAAAAAAAAGTCTATATTTTCTGTTCTGATCCCCTCGGACAAATATTAGAGGTGAAAACTTTACACACTCTAACACTAACACAAGTGTATAGGAAAAGCAAGTGTTCAAGCAGTCTCAAACTCCTTATTTTCCTACCTGTACTTCACAGAGATGACACATATGAGAAAATAATGTTTCTAGAGTTAATTTATTAGTTCTAAGACCACAAAACAGTCTCTTCACACACGGGTATTTAATATCAGGTGATTTTCTATAAATAAAACAAATGGTTTTGCTTAGACAGTTATAACATTTTCAGCTAGTAGAGAGTTCTTTAACCATGGGCAAAACCTTTTGGGTTTTAATTGTGGGAAAATCATTACTAAATCTATGAACTTAACATTAGCATAATCTGACAGCATTTATAAAACAGACCTATGTCACAGCAAGTACATATTTCTTTAAATATTTTAAGTGGAAAAGTCCTCCAGGGGAATAAGTAGGACAAACATGTTTACGATTATTCAGCACTGTAGATTGCTGAACTGGTGATGTCAGCTGTACAAGGCATTTCTGCAGGAAAAAAAACCCCAACAAACCAAAACACAAGATACCATTCAGATGGCCGTATCTGTGTATCCACATTGAAAGCAAATGCCTCATCCTTCTGGCCCAGAAGAGATGAGGGAGATCTGCCCCTCACAGCTGGATGTAAGAAAAATACACCAAAAGTAACACCAAATATATTCCACTTCCAAACTAATATATTTCAAAGTATTATGTATTAGCAGAAAGCATTCTATTAACAATAATTCTTTTATATTCAGTGCTTTCTAATGTTTTGAAAAGATGAAGTGAAGCTATTCCCTCAAATTCTCTGTGATGGGTGTTTAGCAAATCCCCCTGCATCACATCCCTCTTGATGAGGACAGGAGCAAATGCTGTGTTACAGGATGACAGGGGCTGTGTCCCTGATGTGACATGGGGCTTCTTGACAGGCCTCACTGTCATTTTGCATCAGTGCCCGTGGAGCTGCCTCTCAGTTCAGCACCGGTATCGGCACCTGACTGGAGGGCACTGTGCTGCCTTGGCTCGCTGACTGTCTGCTCCAGCTGGCCCATGCTTCAAAGCCCACTGTAGCTGCCAGCACAGCTGCAGATGAACCACCTTGGGCTACACACTGTGAGCACAAAGGATTGCCTGGGCCACCCAGCTGCTTGAGCAAACCACTGCTGCTGCAAGTGAAGGAGTGATTCCAGCAGGTAGCACTTCTCCCTTGGCAATGAGCTAAAGCATCAACCCAGCATCACTCCACAGCACCTTTACATGAAACGTAAGAAAAGCTGGGACTTGATTTTCTGCCACTGACCATCCCATCTTGGTTTGTTGTTAAGGAAGGCAAGTTAACAGCATCTAATTATCCCGGTCCTCTAGTAATGACACTGTGCCCCCTGCAGTTTCCAGGGGATACGGTCCCTCTCTTGCCTTCCTCTTCAGAGCTGTAGGGCACAAGACTTGCTTACAAAACCAGCTTCTTATCATCCCAAATAAAGTCTGAGTTGAGACTATGCTAGCACGGCTAGCAAGCGCCAGACTCTGGCAATGGGCACACTATGAGAGCTTGGGCAAATAGGAGCTCTGCATTTCATTAAGTGCTTTTCATTGCTGTGAACACACTCAAAGGAAAAGCTTCATCAGCGCAGAAATGTATTGTCAAGAGACGTGTCCTCTTTCCTCTGGAAGCTCACCCTCACTTCTTCCTCTACTACCAAGCAGGCCAGATACCTGTGTGCTGTTTCCATGTTGTCAGATCAAATGAGCCAGCACCGCTCCTCCAGCATCCCTCCTGCTGAGCTGCCCACCCCTCGTTGGTAGGGACACTGCTGCTGGGGCAGAGCTCACACTGAGGGCAAGGGCAATCACACTGGTGTGGCAGGGCTTTCTAATCAACATCTCTAACAAATGATATCTGCAGATTCACAGATGGTATGTTACTGGCTGAACAAGTACTATCCTGAATCGTTTTCACACACACAGTTAAGCACAAGTTCACAGCAACCCTACATTCTTAATGTTGCAAACAATGTTATTGACACTATTGCAAATAATCTACAAAGCAAAAAGAAATATACAGCAGATGGTGTCTCTGCAGAATGATTGAGAACTAATGATAGCACAAGCTTCACTAACTAGACTATTCCAAAAAGAGTAAGATTTAATCTAAAACTTCCTTTCTAAACAAACTATGGTTTCTGTAACCTAAATAAAACACTTCTCTGGCTGAAGCCCAGGCAACATGTTGACCCATTTACACAATCTTAGCTTCCTGCTCATAGGTGGTAATTATCACATCTGTGTTTGCTTCTGAAATAGGAATTTAAAACACAATTTGGTTTACCTAAAACAGGAGCAGTATCTGCAGTCTCAAGGAAGCAGCTTTCTGTAACATTTAGGGCTCACCCAATCCACACTGACCTTGACTGAATTCAAGGAGGCAAAGGAATGCAATTTTTTTTTTGCCCCATGTGAAATGCTGACTCTCATGGAGACAGGGGAAAAATTCCCATTGACTTCAATAAGGCCAGAATAGGGTCATATCTGCCACCATATCCCCCTTCAGCAAATAAAATTTAGGGAGGAGGAGCGTAACAGGCTATGCACTGGAAAACATTACAGAGTGCAGTATTATTTTCAGTTTTACAGAGCAGTTAATATGCCTCGTGACTTTCAAAGGACCTTTTCATTTTTAAGCAATTTAGCTGCTCAAGAAAACAACAACAAAGGGTAAAACACGGAGCATCAGGTTCTTCACTCCCATGTAGTTGCTTTAAGATGGGATCTGCTGACGTTTGTTCTGGGGGGTGGGCTCTCCAGCCTCTCACTGTGCCAGTAGTTTCTCTGTGGGGCTTTCTCTAGTCTTCCCACCTTGCTAGCTCATTTCATTAGAAATACTAAATTATTTGCACTACATCACTGTGAGGCAAGGTGGCATTATTCTCTTAGTTGTATACGCAAGACCTTAAAAGACGAAAACTTTAAGCTGAAAAGGGTTTTCATCAGGAAGCAACAAGGGCTGTCTGCTCACTCAGGGCTGGCAAGGCAGTGGCTACAGCATCCTGCAGCATCACTAGGGCAGGGACTGATAGCCTTGGGCTGGGCTGATGTGGGGTGCTGGGTCATGGACAGGGAGGCCCTAGGTGAGGCTGAGTATGGACAGTAAGACATGATAGTGCCACCAGTTTGGGATCTGGAACTGGAAACACTGGGAGCTGCATCTTGTGGTATCTTCATGTTCTGTAGTCCTTCGCAGATTCGCAGCGTAGCTCCCAACAACTTCAGCAGAAGCTTTTCCCAAATCAGATTCCCTTCAGCTCAGGTCTCAGCTGCTCTTTGAGGACCAGAAATAGGAACAGCACAAAATGGCCACCTCAGAAAAGTTTGTTGCAGGGACCAGCCCAGGTGACAGATGAGCTGCAGCAGAGGCAGCTCTGCCCTGCTGCCTGCATCATTTCTCCTCCTGTGCTGCCTGCTCCTGCTGCCCACACAAGCACACAGCCCATCCAAGGGGAGGATGGTGTCTGAAACATAATCTGGACTCACTTGAAGGGCATAAGGTATTTTCTGTATTGGGTGAGTGAGTCTTGCAGCAAAGATGGTGTAAAATCTCAAAATCAAAATAGACCAAAAGCCATTTACAGTAAGGCCACATTACCTTGTAGGGAGAAGTTTTATCCTGTCATTTCCTAATTTTTGAGTGCTTGATTTTATGTACTTATTCTTTTGGTGGTATTTTATTGTGTGAATTTCCCACTCAGGGAAAAAAAAAAGACACCTCCCACTGAGAACACTAAGCATCATGAAAAAGAAACTTTTAATCAATTAGAATTCTATCTATCCTGCATTCTATTACCTGGCTTGGGACATCAGCAGCTGCAGGTGAATCCTGCATGAATTGTGTTAATGAAGATACAGTGTAGGAGTGTGTCTAGGGAAAGGAGGTACACATTTTCCCAGTAGAATTCAGCTTTTTGGGGAGGGGAGGGATAAAAAAATAGCCATAACAATCCTTCATTCTGCATCACTCAGGGCCATACAGATAACTCTGCAAGCACAGCACAGCAGGCATAAATAATAAACAAACTGGAATAAACTGGAGATAAGAGGGGAAGAACTCCTTACACAGCCTTACTGGCAAACATGAGAGCACACCCAGAGCCAGCAGCACCTCCTTTCTGGCAAAAGACATGGTGAGCTTACACAGCTCCTGTACTTGGTGCTGTGGCAGTTTGTTCCTGGAGCACTCTTTTGCAAACTTGTGTTTTTAAGCAGTTTTCTGAAAGTTTGATTTCCATACAAAAAATTAGTTCCCACCATTCCAGTCTGGAAGGCAGCACGCTGGACTTAAGACTTTGCCAACAGTAACAGCAGAGCCCATACTCAAGGGCATGCCCTATCATCTGACGTAAAGGCTGCTTATGTATTTTGTATGAGAATCACCACGTGAAGTGCATAAATCTCATGGGGGGGGGGGCAAAGTCTCAGGCTCCCTCTGCTACGGCAGAAGGTCCTCAGCACAGACTTCGGGCTTCTTTCTTAATTGCTGTCTTGCGGCCCAACAAACCTGGCATTCCTTGCTGCACATCATTCCAGCTTCCCCCAGAAGGCTGTACATCCTTTGGCAGAACAGTCCCTCAGCTACCCCCTGCTTAGGGAGAAACACAAGTGTTAGCTCCTGAGCCTGAAGAAACACCTAGAGTCCAGGTGACAAGTCCTTAGCAAGGGCTCCAGACAGCAGGGAGTAGCCCTCTGCCCGCTTCTCAGGCGGCGTGTTGAGGCAAGAGGCACGACTACAACACCTTGTTCCACTGCGCTGAGCTCTCCACTAGCCTCACTTACGGCTCAGCTGCACAGTGCCAGGCCAGTCAAGGGATTCAGGTAGAAGATCGACTCACTCTCTCGCCCCTCAAAAGACGATGGGAACAGACTCGAGTTCGGGCAGCACCTGCAGTCGTCGGCCCCTAGCACCGGTGCTAGAAGCTGGCCCCGGTTCAACACCCAGCTGAGGAGCTGGCGCTCCCCCAGCGACCCTGCCTGGCTCCAAGATCCCAACCCAGGCCCCGCGGGATCCGAGGGCGGCCGGGGCGCTCCTCCGGCCTCCGAACAAAGGCCCCGGGGAGGCCCCCGGCAGAGCCCGCCCGGCGGCCGCTGCCCCGTGCTGCCAGCCCCGGCGGCAGGCAGCGCACCGGGGCGGGGCCGGGAGCTGCGGAACGGCGGCCGCCCCCGGGAGGGCCCCGGCTCTGGGCTGTGCCAAGGGCAGGCAGCGGGAGCGCGTTCCCGCGGCGGGGGTCCGCGGACGGGGCTCGGTCAGCCGGGCGGTTCTGCGGCAGAGGCTGCCCAGCGGGAAACGGGAGGCCGGTGACAAAATGGGTCCAGGGCAGCTGCGGGTGCCGCTGCGGAGCGGCCGCGGCCGGGCATCGCCGCCGCTGCTGGACGTCGTTCTCTCGGCCGCCGGATCCCCGCGGGCCGTCGTGCTGTGGACGGGTCCCCCTGCAGCGCATCTCGCCTCCAGCCGAGCCTTTCCCCGGCAGTCGGGACGGGGGACGGGCATCTCCCGGCGGTGTGGGTTCACGAGCAGCACGACACAGCATATGGTTTACATGTTGCACGGCTGCATACGAGGACTAACATCCAGCCCAGGGATTCACTTGACATAAAAAAAAAAAAAAACCCTAATTACAATATTCAGAGATGCCTGAATGACAGCAGGCTCAGTTTTTGGTTGAATTTGCAATTACGGGAAGATAATTATACCTCGCACTAACGCAGAGTATTAATATTTATGGTACGAGCCAGAGGCTGCTTTGGCTGGGAGGATGCAGCAGAGCAAAGGTTAAAGCCCCGCGGTATTGGAGAAGGGAAAGTTTGGAGCCCTGCAAAGCAGGAAGACGGCGGCTGCTTCCATAGCGCTGATGGAATCCAGACCCCGCCAGAGCAGGCAAAGGTTTATGCGTAGCATCCTTTTATATATATTTATATCGCCTGAGATACGGATATTTCCTCTATAAACCTTTTACCATTCAGCAGGCACCTCCTTTACCTACTTCGTTTTTACTCCCGAGTATCGATCCCGGGGGCTTTCCATGCCTCATTAACAGATTGGTGACTAAATGAGTAGAATTAATTTTTTAAAACCCTTTAATTTACTTTATTAAATACACACATGCGCCCTTGACTACCCTGTGTGTCCAGCTCCCTGGGCACGCAGTATGTCGGGCAAGTAGTGACATTAGGGTGGGCAGTGGATTAAATGGGGGAAGAAAGGAGTTTAAAGTCTTCCCAACGCTCCTCTTGTGTCTCAGCGCCGCGGTGCTGGCCGCCTCCTGCCGTCAGCTGGCCACGGATGGGGCATCACCTGCCAGCGCCTTTTAAAGACAATTTACTATTCATTTAGCGACGCCTTCGCCGGTGCCGGGTTCAGCACAACAAAGGCGAGAGACCCGGAGCGGGGGCGGGGGCACTTCTCCGACAATTTCGGCCATTTGATTTCGGGGAAAGAAGAGCGAAAAGGCTTTAAAAATTAGGGCGCACACCCCGAAAATCTCCCTCCCCCTTCCTGCAAAGCCGGCTGCTCCGGGAGGGCGGGCGAGCCACGGGGAAAGCCTCCTCCCGGGCCGGCTGCCGGTGACCGGGAGCCGCGGCACGGCGCGGAGCGGTGCCGTGGCGGCAGAGCGGCGGCCCCGGGGGCGGCGGCGCGCCGGTCCCATGGCAACCGGGAGACCGAGCTCTGCGCAGCGGTTGCCCCATGCCGGCCGCCCCCGCGCCGTGCCGGGCCGGGCCGCTCCGGGCCGAGGGGGCGGCCTGGAGAGCTCCGCGCAGCGCCCGCGGCGGGGGGAAGGGGCCGGGAGGGCTCCGCGCAGCCCCCGCGGCGGAGAGCACGGGGGACGAGCCGGGAGGGCTCCGCGCAGAGCCCGCGGCGGAGAGCACCGCAGCCCTTCGGGCGAGCGCCACGCGGGACGCCTCCCCGGGCTGGGGGCGGGCGGCTGTGGCTCTCGGTGCCGGTAAAGCGGTTCTGTCACGAAGGTGGGCCCGCGTCCCGAGCCGTAGCTGTGAGCTCTCGGGTAACGCGTCTTCCTCCGTGCCCCTGCCGCGGAAGGTGCTGTGTACACCTCTGCGTGAGCGGCGTGCGCAGGCACCAGCGCCAGCTTTTCGCACAAACCTAGGATGCAGAGGCGTACATGGTTCAACGCGTAAATGCGCCCCTGTATTTATGTGTGTCGAAATCATGCTGCCTCCGGGAAAGGCTCCCGTTATCGTTCTCTAAGCCAAGCCCCACCAATTAAAGTAGAATATTGGGAGTGAGCAGCCATAATTTTTTCCCTCTCCGTGGACTTCCACTTGCTTGCACTACAGCCCTCAAACAGTTAAATTCTCAACCCTCAGTTCACACGCCAGTAAATTAAAGAAAATCATCTTTATTTATTTATGTTTATCCTCTAAAAATTATTGCCAAATCCTGGCTGATTTTGTAGCCGTGTTGAAAAAAATATGTGTTTTATTTTCATGAACTAGAGAAGGAAGACAGTGTAGAGAAGAACAGCTGTGAATAGGTACATCATTTACTATGAAAGTCAGAGGTATATTATACCAGTCACCATTGGCTTCATACAGCTTGTACCCTTTTGTACGCCTTGCCATTTACTGAATAAGCTGCTCTTTTCAACGGGGGGGGGGGGGGGGGAAAAAAAAAAAAAAACTGTGCCAATGGGTTGGGGTGGTTTGGAAAAACAGTGTTTTTATTGGTTTAGATTTCCACCAAACCAACGGCAACCAAA
>WTSP01013115.1:109520-128717 GCA_025331215.1 Actenoides lindsayi
GGGATGGGTATCTGGGTGTCTTAGCTGGGATTTTCAGCTCCGAATGTCTAGACTAGGGGCCTGAATAACATTAGCCCAATTTTATGGGAACCTGCAGGAGGATGCATTGTTCTTTGACAGTGAAAGAAGAAAGGGGGAGTCGTCTTCTCAGGTATCACCTACACATGTTTGAGGCAGGAGCTTCAGCCCATGTCTTGATTTTTGGGGTAGATTTTTGAGCATGTTCTTGGTGGGATAGGCAAACTATCAGGAAACCAGTCCAGTTCAGCCACTAGTCTGTGGGATATAGTGGGACACACATGGCAGCATCAGCAAGTTTCATAACTACATCTGGTTGGTGCAAAGCCAAGTATAATAACTATGCTCAAAGAATAACATGCCCTGAAGCAGGTCCTAAAGGAAGGACCATGGAGCAAACAGGCAGTCTGAGAGCTCTGCTTTGCCTCTGATGTGACACAGGGGTCTGAGTGGGGTGACAATTTCAAGGCTGGTGTAATTTCTCTGGTGGACTTAAGGCCCATGGGGCTTTGCCAGGAGCAATGTGAATGTGCATAGCCCTCAGCCACAGGAATTTGAAGGATCCCTGTAAAATACCATGTTGGAAGTAGCACTTAGGTCCATTTGTATCTTTAGCTCAGAAACCTGATTCTGTGATCTGTCTGCACCCATGAGTGCTGGATTTCTGTATGAAAGATGTGAATATTCATGTGATTCAGTTGTGTTGAGGAAGTTAGCTGAAGTGGGCCAATTGTGTAGCCTGTGTGTGTTTAAATATTGCATTAGCAGTATGTTTTGGAAAGCTAAAAAGGAACAGCACAGTTTTAATATATAATCCTATCAAATGCTTATGATGTCAAAGCCATAATATAAATCAATATGTTTAGATTTAAGTATGATAAATATACCTTAAAACAAATGATTTGAAAATAATTTCCTTATTCCCTTACCTGCCAATTTTTCAGTACAAAAGCGTTTGTTTCTCCAGCTACTCCTGATAACATCACAGCCACCTGAAACAGCTCTTGGAGCAAACCTCAGAAGTAATCCAAAACTCATGAAACATGTAGACAGGAATGCACAATTGGACTGGGACCTTCTAAAAATGCTGACTAGTAAGGATCATTATTGTTTATAACAAGCTAGGGAACAGGGATGTGTGTGTAGTCATGGCTGTGTGACAAATGGGTGCAGTCCCACTAGGCTGGGTGATGAGCAATCAAAATCTTGGCAAAAAGAGTGCACAAGTTTGTTTATTCCACCTGAACCCCTGCAATGTGATGTGGGTAGAAAGAATGGAAGAAGCAAGTGGTTTCCAGTGATCAGTAAAGCAATTAAAGGCTTCACTCAAAATAAAATGGTGATTTACCTCATCAGTAAGGGCTAGACATGGGGTTTTGTGTTTGCTTCACCACTTTCTTAGACATCTAGGTTTTGTTTCTGGGTACAGACTCATTGCTACTTGGCTTCCACAGAAAAAAAACACCTCCAAGGTCAAACCAGGTTGTGCTTGCATCTACCTGGGGCCTGCTGAGCAGCAGTGGGGATCCAGGAGAATACACCAGCTGCAGACCTTTCTATTTGTGAGGCAACCTACAACTGCGTTTTTGTAGTCTACAACCCAATCCTGTCACGTAATGTCAACGGTAGAGTTTATTCCTGTCATTCTTGTCATATGGTTTTTGATTGCTTGGACCAGAGAGCTTGTTCCTTCTTGTCTGAAAACAGCCATCCCATTGCTAGATTAGAATGACTCCTACTTTTCCAGGATGAGAAGCAGATGAGGTCTATGTCCTAAAACTATGATAGTTTTTTATTGTTTTAAAAACTTCCGAAAGGCAGACATTTTGCTCACTGTATATTTTAGCTACTGGGAAGTGTTTCTAGCCATGCTAGAGAGCTGATTATATCCCTCCCAAGCTTCCACTTCAGATGAATAAAGTCTTGGTAACAGTTGCTAGCAAAAACATTCTGGAATGAATTTGTTGATAGAAGATGACTGCTGTGCTTTCAGAAGGAAAATTAAACTGAAGAACAAGTATATTTAAGCATAATTGCTTTGAAAACAGAACACATGCTACATTATAATCTGTAGTTCATTGGAAAATGGAATAATCCAGAAGGCTGAATTCAGTACAGTGCACTAGAAGACTTATGTTAATTTGCAACGAGTTCTGCTTTCAGCTTTCTGTTAAACTATGTGTAAAATGCCTCAGCACCACTGGAGAAGAACCCAGCTTGAATTCTAGTAGGTCAGTACAGGAAGCTTCAGATATGACTTTCAGGACCGTCATTTTGCAGAGTAAAATAATCTTACTCAAAGATGTTTTTTAAACAGGATCCCATTCCCTCTGTTTTCTGGGTAAACCCAATGTGACTGAGCCACAGGGTCCATCTGTGCTACAGACTCTCTGCATAATGACCTTGCCTTTGGTGTTATGCAGCATCTTCTCCTTGGGCTCTATTAATCATGACACAGTATTATAATGTTGTAATAAATGCTAATAATAATTCTTCCCTGGTGAAGGTTTTAGTTTCCATCTGCTACAAGATCATCTTTGAGTAACCACCAATTTTCTCAAGTTCTGATACTCAAAAGGAGATGATACTCAAAAGGAGATGATATCAGCACCTGATTTTCATTTTCAAAAGCTTCCCCAGTTTGTACATGAAAAAGAGGCAGACCCAGACAAGTCCATCTGTTCAGTGGGCCTGATCCCTGAAGGTCTGAATAATAGCTCAGACATCCACGAGCCTAAATATTATTTCAACCCTCCAAACGATCATCTATTGTATAGCTCACAAATTACTTACTTTGGCAAGCAAATAAATAAACCATAGCAAACCACTCCACAGTTTTTTCTTGCCTTATCTACTCTACTTTTTTTACCCTTTCCTCTTACTTTGTAGTCTGCATCATATGCTTCTTGAGGAGAATGAGGCCACCTCACAGGAATGGACATTATATCTACTCTTCTAAACAGTGCTGTTGTAGGTCAAAATGAGCACTTTCTAAACAGCAAAACCAGATGGAAGGCATAACAGCAACAGCAAATCCCATTGTAGACACTGGAGCCACAAGCAGATAAATGGACCTGTGTTGGTCAGACTTCACCACACTGCAGTATTACTGTGTTAGAAAGTTGGGGTTTTTTTGGGTTTTTTTTTCAATGTAATGTCAAAAGATACCAACTCATGAGCAACACCAGCCTTCTTGTAGCTCTGAAGGAAGGAAATAATCCATCTCAAGATGCGTTGAGTCTGTTCATGTATAGTAATCTATGTCAAGTTTCTTTGGAGCTTGTAAACCAGGCAAGAATAATAAACAAGGGAAAACTGAAAGGAGTTCGAAGGAGCCTGGTGTATATAACAGGGATTCAGCTTTGCTGCCACCCAGATTTTAGCAGGCCTTCTCATGACAGCCTTACACTGGTCACTTCTCAGTTCAGGAAGGTTTAATCAATTTTCAAAAATTCTTAAGGGCCTGATTTTCAAAAGAATCATAGAATTGTTCTGTCTGGATGAGACCTTCAAGCTCATCAAGTCCAATCGTTAATCCAGCACAGCCAGGTCACCACTAAACCATGTACCTAAGCAGCACATCTACACAGCTTTTAAATGCCTCCAGGGATTCCAACAAGTTTTAACACAATTTAGCACACATCACACTACTTGCTCCCACAAAGAACTGCAGAACTGCAATTCCACTCCTCCCCCCATCCATGAAAGCATCCTGAGCAGAACAGGATACTCCGTCAGCTCAGAGCACCAGCTCTCTTAGGCATACCTCTCACTGAAGTTGAGACTGCTCATTGGAGAATGGAGGGCCCAAGGCTTTCTTTAGGGACAGTATTGCTGAGTTGGCATTAGATGAGCTATGCTCCTTTGGGACCACAGTAGATGGGGGACAACGCTGAGCCATACCCTATGGACATGTTTTCTTCACAGCTTTCCCCAGCGTTAGGTGTAGATGGGAGCCACGTATTCATATCAGGTGAAACTCCACCAGCATTTCATAAACACTCAGAGATAATTCATCCAAGAGCCTATGATTTTGATTATGATTAGTAGCCATGTCCTGATTGCCTGCTAAATGATGTTCAAGACAATGAGAAAATTCAGGAGCTGAAATGCTTAGACATGCATTAACACATTAATTAAACCCTTTCAATACGAACCTGGGAAACTGTATTGGCTGCATATATTAGCACCATCACATCAGAGTGGTGGGTAAACTGAGGCACAGAACAGTGATTTAGTTTGGTGGTGCCATTCAAGAGGTTGGATGTGCACCACAATTTCTTTTGCAGTTGATCACTGCCACGTGGCCCTACAAGCTGTAGCAAAGACACATTGCCAGCAGTAAATATCCCAAGAGTAATGAGATTGTTAGTGTCAAATGTCTCTTATGCTCCCTGTGTATAGAACCACTGTCCAGTAAGACCAAGGATTATTTTGATAAGCAGTTGGTCTCAGACAATATTATGTTGTGGGAAAGTTTCTTGGATGTATCAAATCTTCTCTACAAGGCTCATTAAACTGCATTTTGCTACATTTACTGCACGTATTCTCTTCCCCTCACATGGATTGACTGTTTGTGCTCATTTCTCAGCTGTGTTTATTGGTAAAGTTTCACAGCCTTAATCACAAATGCATAACAGTCCTAACCAATATAGAGTCTCCACCATTTCTAATAACATATGGTCTGACCACTCAATAGTTTAGATGCCACGGTTCATTAATTCTCCACAGGAGTAATAAGAATTTTGTATTGTTTTGTGTTTTAAACCAATTTCTTGTTCCAAAGGGAATAAAAAAAAAAAAAAAAGAAAAAGAAAAAAAAAAAAAGGACTTCCTATAATCTGTGCAGCTGTGTTACAAAAAAATCAAAGCCACAGGACTTTTGTCTTGGTTAAATAAATGTCACTTTCAACTGATTGAAAGCCTTCAGAGGCTAAATTCTAGTTCATCTCTAAGGTCATTCTGATGTGCTTCTTTCCCTCACCCTATTTTGGAGAACAACCAACCTTAGCATGAAGACACAAGAAAGAAAACAATGGTAAATTTAACGACAAGTAAATTCAGAGTAAGTTAGTTGCTGCAACAAACCAAAAGCCTTAAAAGCTCCCACTGTTGGAAATGAGAAACTCAGAAGGGTTGAACCTGAACTTCTGAGCCTCATCAGACTCCCAGAGATATGGAAGGAAGATTTCTAATGAAGGCGAACATGGCATTTTTGCCTTAATTCTTTTTGGTGTTAATGCCTGGATATTTCATAGATAATATCATACCACAGTATATTAGAATTCTAATTGGGCTCCATCAAGGAATCTGTTGATTTTGGCAAGTTGGAGGAGATATTACACGTCACAACAATTATAGCATAGTCAACAAGTTGTAAGAAGGAGTATTATACCTTCCTGTGAAATATGAACCGCCACCTGAGAAACTGAATGGCCAACCTGATCAGCTGGCAGTGGGATTGGTGCAGTCATCAGGCAGGTTGGTCAGTATTTCACGTCATTTGACTGGCTCATTGTTGACTTTCTGCAGTTGCTTCTCATCCTTCTAGGACACTTCCCACCATAAAGCCAGCAAAATAGTCTCTGTTGCAAGTGCTTTCATATAGGGAAGTTGATTCAGTCTCAGATCAAGAGGATGAGATTTTATGTGGGCTGTGGACCATGCTTTCAGGTCAATCCATGAGATATGCAGGACTGCAGCCAACTTATCCTTAAAGAGAGAATACTCTTGTTTAGGTTTTCTAAATTAATTCCTGAAATGTAAGGTACCAATAGAAGTGTGGTGATGGAGAATGACATCTAGTGGCTCCAGTCCACCAGAGTCTTTAATTGACTCCAGTTCGTAGTATTTCTGTACTAGATTTTGTTTGTTAGAATTCCTTCTTGTGCTACCACTGCTGGTAGCAGCAGTGAGAGCTCTACTATTCAAACAGGTTACTCATATCCACCAGAACAGTTAGACCTGATGAGGGTAAGGTTAGTTGGGAGCTAAAGGGTGGCAGCAGATTCATAACGATGCCCTGACCTTTGTTGTCTTCAGTGTAACTTGGGTATTTCTTTCAAGGCCTTCATAGCAATTGTTAGGGACAGGAAATAGCCTGGGCTGTTGACTGTAGTTCTCTGAGTTATGGAGGTGTGTGAGCTTCCACCTTACCAGTTAGTTTTCCTTTTTTTTTTCTTTTTTTTTTTTTTTTTCTTAAATTGTGAGGAAAGAGGTGGAAAAATTGAAGCCTATTTGCTCTTCAGCCTTCTACTGGCATTTCTGATCAGAATGAAAATCACCCAAATGCCAGCAGATCAGAACTGTAAAGAATAAAAGGAAAGTAGGCTAAATTTTTACTTCAAAATCTGTGGTTCAGGACTAATTGATAATTGAGAATAAGCCATTCCTCTACCTGGACAATTGTTAAAAACTCTTGGCTGACAGTTAACTTTCTTGACTTAATTTCTCTAAAGTTCTATTCCATGTGGCCAGAAAAAGAGACGTTTCCGTCCTTGGAGAAGTGTGACTCAGATGAGATGTTTGTGGCTGTGCCCATGCTGCAGGATTTGAGTGAGTGCCCCAGCCCCATCTGAACACTTTATCTGCACAAGTTCCCTCACCAGAACAAGACCCCAAATCCCCTAATTTCCCCTCTCACGTCAAGGTTGCACTAGAAAAAAGGCATCTGGGTACATAGCCAAAGGGCAAGAGACATAGCATCCAAGCCCTGAGCCCACTGTGCCCCATTTCCTACTAAATGAGGTGGATGGGAATACATCTAGGACATGAAGGCCAACAGGCATGGTGTGACCTGGTGTACCTTGATCTTTCAGTCTTCTGAACAGGATGGCTGGATGCAACCTGCCTATTGGGCATGGTGCCTGCAAGGTCCCAGTTCCCAAGCCATCCAGGGACACTATATGGACGCTGTCATTTGGCCCCAACCAAAAGCATGGCAAGGTGAGTTCCACCAGCGTAATGGCAGAGATGATTACACTCCCAGGTGCCATTTAGGTACCAGGCTGTGGAGTCAGTGGTGGGATACACCCTGAGAGTGAATAAAAAACAAAGCAAAACACTTTTGTGGCAAATCCTACTTGAGGAAAAGGAATTTTCCAAAAGTGACAAGTGCCTTTTCAGTCCATCACTGAGAAGAGCTCTGCTGGAGATAAAAGCAGTGAAGACAATTTGCAAGGGATGTGTGCTCAGCACTTGAAAGCTTCATGGCTGTGAAATGGATGAGTTTTGGCCTCCATAAACTGAAACACTAAAGATCACCCTTGAAAACACTAGCTATGGATGGTAGATAACAGAACATACCTCTGAACATTCTACAGGTATACAAAATGAGGAGCTCAGCTGGTGATAACACAATTGCATGGTAATCTGTAACAGGCTAAGAAGGTATTGCACACAGAAAGAGAAAGGGTGACAATTATTATTATTTTGTAATCATATACCAAGACAAATTAGGAGAGTTAAGGTTAAAGCTCTGAGGAAATAGCTTGATACTACAAATTCTTACACGTACTGATGTAACTGTATGGTCTCATCATTGCATCATGCCAGAACTTGTTGATCCCTGAAATGCTGTTTCTACATACTAGTGTACTTTGATTTGGCTTATGGTTCTTTTTTAACTGGAGTATAGCGAACTGTAGTGTGGAAATGTTACTTTTCTACCCTAGATCACTGATTTATGTCCATAGTTTTTATATGGTTGGCATAATTTTGAATCCCTGTAATATCTGAGCCATCTTCTTGACCAGTGAGAAAAAGTACATAATACTTGTTACTTGTTCACATAAACATTCAAGCCTTTAAAAATATCTCTCTGACCTTCTTCAACTCTGCCTCAATGATTTCCTGTGGCAGGGAATTCCTTAGGGTGATTATATGCTTTAAACAGAAGTATTTCCTTGCATCCATTTTAATTTTGTTGCCTATGAAATCAACCCAGTAACCCCCTTCAGTTCTTGCTTTGTGGGGTTGGACGCAGAGAAACTTCCGGATGTTTTTTTTTTTCTACAAACTAGTAATTATTTTGTATTCCAGTATTATTTATATATAAATATATACACAAAAAAGAAACACACAACAACAACAACCCACTTACGTAAACAGGAAAAATCTGAAAGCTTTTCCAGAATCTTTTGTCACTTACATGCAAGAAAGAAAGAAAACTCAAAAAAATCAACTTGAGAAGATAACTGCATCCAGTACACACAGGAAATGGAAAATCCAAGATGGTTTTTCCCACTTTTTCTTTTTTTCTTTCTCAGACTGAAAATATATTTGTCTGAGTACCCATTCTTACATTAAGAGAATTGTCCCTCGATTCCCTCTTTGTCCACTCTGGGTTTCTCCCAGACCTTGCCATCATCAACAGTAAGGTTGCTGTTGGAGTAACAAGGTTAGAGACCAGCTACAGCCAACCAGCTCTGCATGGTGCCCTCCATCCCTGCCTACCAGGAGGAAGTGTGGCTTACCCAGAGCCATCCCCACTGGGGCAAAAAAAGATGGTGCTGGAGGACACAGCTTTTTCATGATTCTGTGTAGCTTTTCCATCACAGCAATATTCCTGCTTCCATTTATCCCACCATTCCTACTGGTGGTTGAAAATGATAAACTTCAGGCCATGGTATTTTCATGTCAAAGTGTCCAGACAGGCTAATAAATTTTCTCAAGGTTATTGCAATCTCAGTATCAGAGTCACAGACTGAGCTGAAGACCTCCACCTCTCAGTCTGATATGTAACTCTGGTTACTAATTGCCTGCATGATGAATTTTCCTTCTACAGGTATTGTACCTGTCAGTAGGTGGGTGAGAAAGGGTGGGATGGGTGGGAGATGCTTCATTTCTATAATTTTAAGGTGTATAAAATATATAATTAGAATGGACATTTACATTGCCTGGTTTTCAGTATAGCACTTCTACCTCCCAGTTTGTCTTTCTTGAAGAAAAATGTCTATCATCCCAAATCAGGGATCTCAAAAGGCTTAGCAACTGGGAAGTCTTTCTTTGCGGTATCTTCCAAAGATTTTGTGCTCAAAAAGCAGACCCTTTACTGAAAAAAAAAAAAAAAAAAGTATTTTTAACCTCATTCAGTAGCTCAGCCAAACAAGAACCCATCGGTCCTATGAAGACCTCAGAGCTTCAGGATCAGACTTGTGTCATCCCTTGGGATGGAGAAACTTCCCAAAGGCCACCACACCACACTTGCCATCCGCGTAGATGTGTTTAATCAGGCTCTTGACAGGTAAAGACTGTGAAAAGAGGACAGTTTGTTCTCCCAAGCTGTTCGCTCTCTAAGCCCCCTGTTTATCTTGGAAGTGAATGAATAACATTGTGCTGGGAAAGGAAATTAAAAAAGCAGGCTTGTAATTTACAGTAGAGAAAAGAACAGATTTAGGGGCCCCTTTTTTTTTTTTTTTTTTTTTTTTTCCTTTTTCTCTTCTTCCCCTGAATCTCCCATCTCCCTCCTCCTTTCCCCTTCTTTTCACTACTCTGGTTCCAAACATCCAAATGTGCTACAGCTGAAAAAGAGGACCTCAAGCCTTCCTTACTGCTGGCAACAAGTGAGTTACAATTGCCAGTCTCTGTATTCTTGCCAAGAGAACAAACTGCTTCAAGGCAAAAGAAGAAGAAGGAAAAAAAAGAAAGAAAAAAAGGAGGTTTATCAAAACCAAATGCCACTGGAAATCCTAACGCTGCAGAGCCCAGTTCAAGATGTACGTTGAAACCTATCCCCAGCCATTTAAGGAAAAAGAAGAAAATGGATTCTTTAATAGAATATTTAAAATATAACAATTGCTTTGGAGTGAGGAATTCTACTCTCTCTGGTTCTTATAAAAGCTCTCTTTTTTTTTTTTTTTCCTTCGTCTCTAAGTAAACTCCCAGCAGTTTTCTTTGAAAGTGGATCCTAGTCAGGCACCTCTTTTCCAAAGCGCTCAACATTGTTCTAATAAGATGCGATAGGTGGTTTGGAGTAGGAGCTGGTCCAAGCAGTGGAGGTATCGCTTTATTGTGTGTTTGTTTTTCTTTTAAAATTCAGTGATCTGGCTACTCTTCATTTTCACTTCAATACTTCTTATTATTTTGTTTCTAACCTGTCCACTGGATCCAAATCAGATCCAGCCTCCTTCTCCCTTCCAAGCATCCACTGCAGAATGGAAAAGGGCTTTTATTTTTAGAGTAGTCAGTTTTGAAGGCCAGAGGGAATGAACTACTTAGACCATCTAGTTCGATTGTGAGATACCACAGACCATAGAATTTCATACAGTTACTTGTGCGTTTTGTGAAGGAGCTGGACAACACTTCCTGGGAAACCAACCAAGCATCAAGTACTTCAGGAGCCATCAGCCTTGGGTGTATAGACCTAATGGATAAATCTCATCCCTACAAGTTGTGCCAAATTTTTGCCTAGAGCACTTGCATGTCCCAGTTCAAGACATCCAAGCTTGCAAGATCTTTAGAAAATACTGTAGCATGTGCATTGTCCCAAGCTGTACCTGCAGGCCATGATTAGGGCTGTGACTCCTGAGTTTCATCTGAACAAACAGCTGAGCTGGCCTGCTAACTTAAGCGTCCACAATCAGATGCCATCTAAGAGGCAAGTGGCGTTGGCTCACAGTGAAGCAGTAGCCATCAGCAAATGCTACCTTTGAGCTGAGACCAGAGTCTGCAGCCAAACCAACTGACAGAAATATGCCAAAATAGCAGGCAGAGGGAGAAACTGCACAGTCAGGCTCTCATTTCAGCTGAGAGATGGGGAAGTTCCTGGTGCTTGTCTACATGAAAGCCTTTCCCACCTTACTGCTGCCCACAGGGAGTGTATGCAACTGCAGTCCAGCCTCAGCCAAGACACAGCGCTGTTCACCATGAGGCCAAAGCCCAGACCTGACCATTGCTCAGCATCATACTTGAGAAGAGGCAGCTAAAAGTGTCAAAGCAGGCAAGAGTAACTTCCTAAGCTGGTTGTGAACTGAGAAGCCATCGCCCATGTTGCATATGAGAACTGAGGGCAGCAGGCTGAACCTGCTGGGCAAATCTCAGTGGGCTTCCCAACTTCAGCTGCAGGCATAGAGGTTTAACAGAGTACACTGCAAGTGATCTATAGTGAAAGATCAGGATGACATCAGACCATCTCCACCATGCAGACCCAGTTTAAATCACTCCCTAGTTGTCCCATGGAAAAACTAGGCAGTGTTGCTATCAGATGTGTTTGACAGATCCTGAATGATGTCATTAAATCTCTTCTGAAGCTTTTTTACTTACCCCCTGTCTTCCTTGAAGTTCACTAGACCTGCAATGCAGCAACAGTCCAACTAATGCAAATACAGACACAAGGCCATCTCCTCCACGTTATTTTCCTGCTTATTATTGCTGGGAAATATCTCTGATGGATGCAGTCATGTTGTTTTGCTGGGATATTTCAAATGATGTCCACTATCCATGTGACCCCTTTAATGTGTGAATGTATTTGTTCCTCGATTATCATGATAAGGTTAATTAAGTACCAAATCACCTGTTTCAAGTCTCTTTGATTGATGATTGTCTTATCTATGCCAGCTTCAGCAGACAAGTTTGCCTTCCCAAGCTTCAACCCAGCAAAGCTATTGCACTGTTTTCCTCCACCACCCAACCACATGGCTGTGATGAAGAGAATGCAGTTTAGACCTGGAGGGGAGAGTGCCAGAGGAAATAAGAGGTTCTGGATGCAGTCCTGGGGCCTTGTAGCTTGATGTGAGTTCCAAGTTTTGTTTCCTTCAGTAACGTGCCTCTGTAATTGCTACCCTGATATTTATACTTTCACTTATTAAACCTGTGTCATATAATAAAATGTGCTGTAAATTAAAGGCAGAGTCGAAGTGTTTTCATCTGTTCTCTGCTTCGTGTCAGCCTCAGGATGTTGCATTATGGAGCCTCAACTTGTTCGCCAAGCCTCCTGCTCCATTATGTCAAAAGACAAACTAGTGATATACTCCCTTGTTATTAACTGTTAATATCTCATTTTTAAATTTTTTATTCTTTTTTTTTTCTTTTCTTTTTAACACACAACACTCTGAAATTGGAATTGGGGCTGCAGCACATTAGCAGCTGTTAGCACATCTCTGTTAGCTTGTCCACTAGCCATGGAGCACAAATTCCTTCTGCTTCGCAGCTGAGCTGCCAAGCTCTGTTTCAAATGAAAGCACAGCTCAGCTTCAAAGTGTGCACCCAGAGCAAAGCTTCCTCAGCATCAAAGGTGTGGACAGGCCCTTACCAAGATGCACATCAGCCTCGACAGTCAGGTCCCAGTGAGGTTTTCCTAGGAACTAATCAGGATTTGCATGAAAGCAAGAAATCAAGCAAAAAGCTTGCTAGGATTTAGATGCTGGATTTGAACTCCACCACTGTCTGTTGACGAAGCACAGATTTCCACCCCCAGGTCCTGACTGCTGCTTTTCCCCAGATTTATGGAGATAAGTGACTAGCATAAACATTGCCCAAGTTTGTGGGTGCCCTTTTCTGTTTATTTTCTTGCACCTGAAGACCAAGACATGGCTCACGTGAAGGTGATGCAGTAGGGTAGCTGGCTCGGGTGGCATCTTGGAACAGTGGCTGTCTCCTCAGCTTCTCACAAGTGTAGAGGCAGCATATACTTTCAGGAACCATTACAGGGAAAGGAATTGTTGGTATTTGAGTGTTCCTGTATCACCACTAAAATCTCTACAATATTTAGACAGGGTTACAACAGCAAAATTGCCAGAAATTTCTCTAAAAGTTGGATTAAGTGATCAGATATCAGTAGGGAAATCAGAGGACCATGGAAGTAAATATTAGGACATCCTTGGTGATATCTGTCAATTAAGATTTTTTTATATGCTCAAACTATATGCTTAGGCTGCATCTACATTCAGATCTGAGCTCTAATCAGCCTATGAGAGTCCTAACTCCATGCTGCAATAGCTCCCTACCCAGACTGTGAAACCCTTGAACCCTTGGGCCAAAGCTCTGCAGGGTAAGTTGATCTTCTCGCTTTCACTTTAAAGAGGAGGTGTAATACAGTTGAGAGGAGCTTGGGAACTGTTGTTAATAATTTCTTGGCTGCTGGCCCTCAGCTTATATCAAGGTCCAGGAATGATGGGGAGAGAAAAGGAGGGGTTCTTCTCTCCACTTTGACCTGTTCTCAGGCTCCAACTTTAGGGGATATTGGCACCAAGACCTAGAATTACAGGGAAGGAGAGTGAGGACTTCTTCCTTACCATTCCTCCTGTGTCATGTCTCTGAGCTGTGTTCCAGCAACACAGCTGATAACAGAAGCCAAAACTGCAGGGAGGTACCCACCATAATATTTGGGTCTGAGTTGGGCAGCTGGGACTTGTGCCTCACTGCAGAGTAAAGATCAGTAAGTTCATCGATAGCTTAATAGCTTCATAGTGACATTTAATGTATGAAGAAGCTATGTCCACTGAGCGTCACCTCTGAAGAGGCAGCAATTCATACCTGAGAAATGGCATCTTTTTCCGTCGTTGTAATTGCTTATCAAGTGAATATCTGAATCGATCCTCAGAATGAGTACAGCTGTCTGAAGGACAGTGTAGTTCTTCTCCTTCTTAAGTTGTCACTTGGCAATTTATATAAGGGGCCCATGATCATCTTCTCCTTTCATATTTTCAGAGACCTAACAGGACAATGTAGTCTGCAAAGGTATGGAAAAGAGTCCAGGCTGTGAATCCAAGTGAATACATTGGATGTGTGAATTTCACCCAGGGACCAAGCACCTAAAATGTGAGAAGTTTTTCAACACACATCCAACAAAGTGTCTTCATAAAGAGACACCTAAGCTCTATGTATGCCAGTTTTCATGTTTACTTTGAGAATAAAACCACCTATATAACTCAGAAAAGGCACATCACCTGAGATATCTTGGTTACCATCACTAGGTAAGACTGGGTAATATTAAGCAACAATGGACGAGGGAATGGGCGAATAATCATCAATATCAGCAGCACTGTTCACAGCCTTAGTCCTGGTGATCTGCAAGTCCTTCTTGCTGCTCTACCACCTCATGATGCAGGGGTCAGACACAATGTCAAAACAGAGCAAAGCTGTCCCTAAGGTAGGCAGAATATAGAGGTGACCAGTCTTGGGGAGGAAATTTTTTTCATCAGTATCACTTATTGAGACCTAGTGGAGACACAGACTTTGTTAGTGGTTCTGGTTTTCTTGGAGGAAGAAAGGTTTTTCTGTGGAAAAAGCAATAAAAATGTGAAAGCAAGGTTCAAAGAATGGATTGCAGTGAAGGAATCTCATTCACCAAGTGTCTGTAATAAGACTACAGCATTGCAAACAGCTGATGTTAGAAGTGATACATAGATGTAAATCAATGTTTCAGTGATGGCACTAACAGTGGGACATTTGATTCTGACCTGAGAAGCCACAGAGCAGCAATGTGGTCACGGGATCACGTGTTCATTTAGTTACAATCTCCTATCAAGTATGCATACACTAGGCAGGGTGAATTATTCTTTTCCATCCCTGCAAACATAGCCTCGGATCTGAGGTGCGAGGGGTTGTCTGAATGCTGAATGTTGTCTGAATGAAATGTAATGCTGAAGCATTACTTTCAATGAGGATCCTATCGAATAAATTATACCCTTAGTTTCTGTCTACCTTACAGCCACTGAATGAGATATTCAGAGATATGCATCCAACTCATTAAAGTCCGGTGGATTTGATTAGAAACAACTGAAGGGAAAACAAATAATTTTATTGACTGCACAGGGAGTGAGAGGCAGCCGACTCAGTCTTAAATATGCTTGTTCTGCAAGCCTAGGAAGACTGAAAGCCTATGGCTCTGAATGCGTACAGGAGTAAGCTTGCAGGCTAAGAAAATGCCATTTCCTATCAGCTTTTCAGTGTAAGAACCACAGCATGGAACAGAAATAGCGACCTCTGAATCAGCAGAAAGAATGCAATTGTAGCTTCAAATGAATCTGAGCAAGGGGGTGCTGTGAATCCAGGATGCAGGGTATGGAGGAAGAAACAGATTATAAAAGAATTTACATTAAAGCCAGTTAAATGGACATTACCACAGCATCAGAGCTCTGCATCTTCCAATGCCCTGATTCCAGCCAGTAATGAGGAATGCGTGGTTTTAAATTCATGAAAGAAAATTCAGCAGGTACTCCTGTAATCCCTGCACAGCAGAAGTGTGGTGTTTCCAGATGATAGAGCTTAATAATACCTACAAGAACAAAGGAGACAAAACTGAGCAAAGTGCAATAATTAGAGACACTAGCAAAGCAGCAGGGAAGTTTAGGTTTTTTTGTTGTTTTTTTTTTTTTTCTGTTTCTTTTGGTGCATTATTCTTCAACTATAAAAAATAATAGGGAAATTCCTTCTCTCAGGGAATTTTTATGGAGAAATCTGAATGTGGTCTTGAAAGAAACTCCAAGTTTCCAAAAAAACCAAAAAGAAATTATGGAGAAACCTGAGAAGTTCAAGTGCAGTAAATCAACAGGAGTTGATGATCTTTACCCAAGGGTATAGAAGGAAATGAAGTGTGAAATAGCAGAGATCTGAGTTTATGCAATAAGGGACCATTCCAAGAGCCACTGAAATCAACGGAAAGACTCTCCATACTTCTCTGAAACCTGGATCAGACTTTCCCAAACAAATTTAGGAAAGCAACGAGTACTCACAGGAAGGTGTAAATCACCCTTTCAGGTCAGATGTGGGAAGCACAGTGGGGTGAGGAAAGCTGTATCAAGTTGAATCTACCAGATCAGGAGCAACCCAGATCATACAGGACCATGCGGAAAGCTTTCTGTAATTACAGAGCTTCATCTCGGTCAGCGCAATACAGCTCTGTGGGAGTTGGCCCCATAACACTGGGACTGACATGTGACACTATGAGCACCAAGCCAAATTCTGCTACCCACACGACATGGTGAATGCTCTCAGGATCTGACCCATCTCAGTGGCACCACTGTGTTTGCATGACTACAGGCTCTTGCAACTCGGCTTAGCTCCCTGGCTTGCTAGATATAGTACATCTGAAAGCTGCTCTTTCTTCCCTGAAATCACTGCTGGCAATCATTTGTCACAGCTAAGGACAACATCTCCTGCTGCTTGGCGATAGGGCTTCTGCACAGACGATGCCTTATGGACAACTTCAAGTTTCCAAACCAGCATGAGTGCGGAGCACAGGCCAGGCTTCCCTTTTCAGACACCGAGAAGCAAACACTCCCAGCTGCCAATGATTTTACTTTATTGTCATTTAAGTTGGCTCCTTCTGCACAAGTCGCTGGCGGTCTCACAGTAGCAGGAGTTGAGTAATAATAGTATTTCCAGTATACTCACCTCCAAGCAATGCTTTAGAGGAGAGACTGCTGGGAGAACAGGATGAGGATGGTTTGTATTGGCTGTTCCTTCTCAATTTCTCATCAGACTGTGATTCAAACTAGCATCAAACTACAAGCTCAATCACTCACATCCCCCCTGCAGATTTTCCATGTTGGCTCCTCAGCAAGTGGGATGAAGCTACCATCCATCAGTCCTCAGAGGTGCTGAGAGGGTCCTCTCATCTTGGAAATTCTGAAACAAAGTCATCCACCAGCTTTTCAACAGTGCCATGTCTTTACTACACAGGGTTTGGGAAGTGATATGTTTTTCCCTGAGAAGATTGCTCCAGGAAGTTTGCAAAACCTAGACTCATGAGGCTTCACTCAGCTAAATACAGAACATTCCTTCTTCCTGAAGTTTTCCTCATACTCAGAGAAATGTAAAACAAAACAAGAAATGTACCTAGAAGCAAGGTAATGTCACAGAGCTCCAAAATCATCCCCGACACAATCAATGTACCATCTAAACCAGCCTGTAAATATAGTCCCTGAGTGCAGAGATCCAATGCTCTTCTCCATTTGCTTCTTTGAGCATGCAAAGAGATCCTCCCCAGCCTCCACCCTCTTCCTTATAATTGGCCTCTGCATTTCCAAAACACTTCCATTTCTAACTTAGAGGCAAAGTCACACTGTTGTGGAGCAGCAACACCTCTGCTTTGTTGGTCATCTGGTGCAGTAGAAGCTGGTGAATGTGGTGTTTAACAGAGTCCTTTGAAAGCAGCTCCCCACTCATGGTGCTTACCCTGGCCTTTCTTGCTGAGATGCAACAGAGCACCACGGTGTGTCACCTGCTCGGTGGTCAATCCTGTCAAAAAGATGCACCAACCAGCTCCATCTTCAATGCGGTGCAACAGAACAGGAAGGGACTGGCCAAGTAAACACACGCAAGAAATAAAGCCACGGGGAAAGGGGAGCAAGGGCAGAAGGTGACTGTGTTAACATACTGCTCACCAAAGGAAATAAAGACGATACAGTCCCACTTGGAAGTAGCGGGTGTTGTACATTTTGTCAGGGGATGTCTGACCAGGCTTTAATGTTCACAGCCTGTTGAAGAGAACTGAGATAGAAGGATGGACTTACCATTATTGCCTCAGTTTTTTTATTTTTATTTTGTGGCTGAAAATAGTTTTATGAGACAGTGCAATGAAAGATCAGCTATTGTCTTTGTTAGTTTGGTAATAGTTTTCTATCTCATAACAAAAAAAAAAGATAATGAAATTTTACACCACTAGACACAGTCTTACAGTTTCCAGGATTTTTTGGACAAAATTGGTGGGCCTGTGTGTTGAGAGAGAACAAGAGACTTCATGAAGTCCACTGGGAATTAGGATGACTTATCTGTTTTCCACGCAACCTGCTCTTTTCCCATCAGTGCCACAGCCAGTGACATCTGAGGAACTCCGTTCCTGAACAGGACTTCCCAAAACAGTTAGGTGCTCACATGCCTTTATATGAAGTAAATGATCAGCCAGGCAGGAATAGAGGGCATGTAGCTGAGTTGTGGAGGGGAGCCTACCAGTCAGTACAAAATGATGAAAGATGGAATGGTGTGAAATCATGCGTCCAAAGACTGGGCCACCAACAGTTACATACCTCTGTGAAGCTGTGATTCATAGGCTGAATTCTCCAGTTGCCTCCTTGTCTGTACCTGGTTTTAGGAGACTTCATACCAGATATGTCCTGATTCTCTTCCCAGAAGCTCTGTCTGGGAGGTTGGAGGATTGTGTACATCTTTGCAGTGTAATTCTGAACCTGCAGATATATGGCACCTGCCTTACTCCTTGGATCATAATGGAGAGTGGGGTGCAGTATGCAATTGGTAGTCTGATACTTCCCACGTGGGAAGTGGGATACCTGGATTCATCTACCACCTCAGTCTTTACAACTTCAAACCCACTCATCTCACCTCCCAGAACAAAGTTCTGACCTACAGGTTATCATCTACACCATGCAATAGAGACAGGACAGAGATGGCAAGAGGGAGAGATCAGGCCTCCATGCTTCCCTATGACAGACAGCTGAAGAATTCAAGCAATAGCTCTTCTTGCACTAAATAGCTATTCAAATTCATCCAGACTTTCCAGGTGGGACATCCCCCAGATAGACCCACCAAGATCAAATATATATAGTCTGCTTTTTTGTCAGGACAGCCCCTGGATAGACCCACCAAGAAGATTTCCCCAAAGCCAAGGTCTTTGGGATTACAGGGTCTGTAGCTGTAGGGCAGGGAGTGATGCCAAAACTTCCAGACAGTCTCTCCTGGAGCCAAGAGCCTGGAAGAGTAGATATAATCTGGGCTCAGCTCCCAGGTCCACAGCAGGGAGCTTGGAAGCTCAGAGAAGCCCTGCTAGAGCCAGAGCTCTCCAAGCACGCTGGTTCCCTGCTGCAAGCCTGCAGCTCAGAGCCTGGGCCAGAGGAACAGTCTCTAAGGGTGGGGAAAACAAACCCAAATGCAAGTTGTCCTCTTCAGGACCTAGTGGGACCAGTGCATGAATTAGGAGGTGATAGGCCAGCAGTAACAGATGACAGTAGTAACAGGGCTTCAAGTGGTCTCTTCTCCTAACGCTGCAACACGGAACATCTCTGTGTCAAAAGAGCCTGTTTCTTTTCAGGGCCATCCTGCTTTGGGAGTCCTGCAAAAAAAAAAAAAAAAAAAAAGTTATTGGAAATTCAAAATGCTTTTTGGTTTATATCAAGCATAGAGGAAAATGAAATGTAAAAGATAAATAAATAAACAAACAAATAAATAAATAAATAATGGAATTGAAAAAGAGGAAAAAGGAAAAAAAAAAAAATCCCTAAA
>WTSP01013115.1:128817-159294 GCA_025331215.1 Actenoides lindsayi
AAAAAAAAAGAATATGAGAAAATCAAAATGCTTATTTGCTTATATCAAGAATAGAGGAAAATAAAAAGAAAAAAATAAAAAAATAAATAAATAAATAAAAAAAAAATGGAATTGAAAAAGAGGAAAAAGGAAAAAAAAAAAAATCCCTAAAATTTTGAAGCATTACCTTTTGCCAGCACTGTATTGCTTCAGGCACAGATGGAAGGAATTGACTAATTTGAACAAAATGTTTGGGTTTTGTTTTTTTTTCCTTTTTTTTCCTGTATATTTCTAAATGAACTGATATAGTACTCCAAAGGCAGAAATGTGGACTATGTTCCTTACCGGTACATGTGAGTGCAGTTCCAGTGACTGCTGGCAGGATTTCCCCCAAAGCAAACTATTCAAGAACGAGTGCAAAACCCATCAGTTAAATTATTCACAACTACAGTCCCTGCTTTATTAGACTGCTAAAAAAAAAAAAAATTAAAAAAAAAAAGTAGAAAGACTAATTTATTTTAACTAATCACAAATTCAAATCACTTTGCTGGAAAATGATATGCAAACAGCTCTAGTCAGCTTTAATAAGGTTTGGGAGGAAAGCCAATCATTGATTTGGCCCCTTGGAGCTCTGATATCATGCTGGCTGCTGTGCAATGGTTTTAGGACTCAGAGATGCAGCATGCTGGTTCTTTTCAGAAGCGGAGGAGACAGATGCCTTTTGGACTAACACCCACTGAACTCTGACACACACACACACGCACACACAGAGGAGTGTTTATTCACTTGTCCTCAGCTCTGTTGTTAAGTGGACATGTTCACACTCTCCCTGCTTGTTTTATTAAGTCTGACATATTGTTGTGCAGATGCAGAGCTTGGCATGTTGCAGAAAGTGGCTTTTCAGATAAGGTGAGTCCTTCCCGATGAGCTCTATGTGAATTTGGTAGCTCGTCCATTCCCTCATTAAGGAGGGATTAGTAATAGTGACTGATGCAAGATGAGACCGAGCGGGCAGTACAGGCCACCCTTGGTGTTTTTCTGTTTAGAATTCTTTCCTTCCCATCCTTTGACAGGTCTTGACTGCAGTGAAAAATTACATCTTTAATTGAAATGCAGGCTCCACTAGCAGGAAAAAAAAATTACAAAAAAAAAAAAAAAGAGATCTTATGGGACAAACACAATACTAGGAGACAGGAGATATTAGTTTAGGTTCTGGCTCTCCTTCAGCCTGCCTGTATGATCCCTAACAATTCATCTGATACCTCCGTGCTTCTGTTCTCCTGCTAAATGAGAAAAACAAATTGCAGACTTCCTTCCTCTCTTGAATTCATTTAGCCTGCAAGACTCTTTGGGGCAGCCAGTGGCTCCTATTACATGTAGATACAGGGCCTTCCCCAACAGGTTGCAAACGCAGAGAAGATTCCTAAGTGCTACCATAATAATGAGTCATTTATCCCCAAACACCCCAAACAGGTTATTGGAGCTAATAAATAAGGGCAGGACTGACCTTTACTGAAGGCAGAACTTTTTGAAGCTTTAAAAATCAGAGCATGCCAGGACAAGAATGTCAATTCAGCTCCCTGCAGAAAGAAAGATAGACAATTATCTCCACTTTAGAGATTGAAAACTTAATAGGAAGAAAAAGTGATAGCTTCCCAGTTCTCAATTCCCTGTGGAGTGTCTGGGAATTAAATGTGAATCTCTGTTACAGAGCTCTAACTAACTGGTTTCTTCTTTGTTTTTCAAAATTAAAAGAAAGCGCCAAACATTTTCCCCAAATTCCCAGTAAATTCAGAAGGAGAGAATGAAGTGGTTTTTTCCAGTCCTTCAATTATTTTTGTTGGGAAATATTTATAAATTCTAAATTCTGTAAATCTCAGGTCACTTTTGTTTAAGAAAAAGCTTATGTATCCACCACAGGGCTACTCTTCTCCTATTACTAAATGAGATTGCAATTAAAAGAAATGCAGTTTAAAATCTCTTACCTCATAGTAAAACATGTATATGTTCACTGCATGTGTATACATATACTAATATATATATTCTCTAACTTTGAACTGCAAATATTTATTAAACACACTAAATGCTGTAAATGAGTACAGCTCCAGTACTTTTTCCAAAGACATGAATAACCCTTACAGAATAATATACATGAATCTTGCCTGTATGTTTAGATTTCTCCTGTATATTAATTTCCTGAATAGGGCATCATCTCTGTCAGAGTCACAAAGCATCTTTTACACTCCTAGGTTCCACCATGCGCATTACTATAATGTGGTCAGGAACTATGAATTTTTTAGGTACCATTCAGGGGGCATTTTATATGCATATTTCATGAGAGGAGGGGGTGGGAATAATATTCTTGGCAGACACTTGCCAGGATATGGATGGGATTCAGGAGAAGATGGCTTTTCATATAAGTAGTCAACTCCACTCAATTTAAACCATGGCTCTTGGGAAGCATTTAAAACAGAGCTTAAATGGAGCTGCACTGTAAGCAGTACAGAGCAAACTGGCCAGAGTGTGTGTCTATGTATATATATATATTTATATATAGCCAGGTGCTCAAGGTCAAACGCACAGAGCTAGCCATTTGGGGACTGAAACTATGAAGCAGTTTGCTGAGACAACTCACTGTTCAGATCTGCTTACCCCTGAGAGGCTGTTTGATACTAGAAGTTGTCCTTGGGGTAACCTACAGGAACTAAGTCACTGCTGTTGCACCAGTGACAAGGCACATCTGAGGAGCTCAGGCAGCAGATGCAGAGAAAATAATAGTGCAAGTTGCTTGGGGATTAAAGTGTAAAGTGAATTATACTTGTACAGCTGCTCAGAACCTATCACACCAAGACATCTTCTTTCCCAAAGAGCTACAAAGCTCTGGCCCTTACAAATGGTGCACACACAGCTACGAGCACAGGTGTGAGTGCAACAGTCCATCTGTGTCCAGAGTCAATGTCCCATGAGCAAAACTGTGGGGAAATATACCTTCATCGAGCAGGCTCCGTGCTCAGTAATAGCAGTTAGGAGTACCTGGTGCATGGCATCAGGCAGTCAGGGCTTGGAGATGACACAGAGGGCACCGAATGGGAAAGAAAACTTGTCTTCTTAAGGTAATCAGTGGAAACCAGAGAGATGGAGAGGCACACACAATTACATCACAAGAATGGAGGGAATGACTTCTCAGGACATTGTAAGGCTACAGGAATCCTCATGATCATATACTCCTGATCTCCATCAGGGTCCTGTCCAGACAACTTCCTATTCTGCCCTAGGCACTTGGCTCTTGGCCTGGCCACGAGAAGGCTCATCCTTGCTTTTTAGACCATTTACTACTCAGTCAAAAGATGGAAAGCAATGACAAAGCTTGGCAGTCGGCGTACATTACTGAAAGATTTTGGAAATACATAATTGGCAGATGGTTCCAAAGCCTGTATTCATCCCACCTAACTTTAGGCACACAGTGGAGCCACAAAAGTTAGTAGCATAATTGCCTTCAGCTCCTCTATAGTCAGAGTAAAGAGGCAAGCAGTAACAGAGATGATATAGCTTTTAACTGAACTGGAGGTTTTCTCTCTCTTTGTTAACTATAGTGGAGCATTTCTGTCTTTCTGTGATCATTGCTGATTTCAGCCTTCTTGGACTTCCTCAGTCCTGCCAGGAAGTACACCTTGTATGCTCTGGGCTATTTCTCTTGAGATTTTCCTCTCTCAAACACTTGGATTTATTTTCACCTTTTCTCCGGTCATCACCTTTACTTTATTAATGGTATGTATCTAACCCAGCCCTTTCCTAACTCTGTTTGGACAAATCCAGTCTAACCGTTGTTATAAAATTCAACTGTAATTTTTGTGTTGGACAGTAATGGCTTATCAGATCTACTTTGTCTGCTTGATTTCCCAGAAAGAACTGGGGATTTAAAACTCTCTGTTAGTAAAAGGCCAAATAAACTACAGGTCATCCACATATTATTACTTCTGGGGGCAGTTTTTCACAAATTCACTCTCTAAAGATGGTGAAAGCAAGTTCATGAGCAGAGAACAGCTAAGTGTACCATTAAAATGGGCTGATAGCATTAGTCCTGTACCACTTCAGCTTGCTGGTGAGCCATCAGAAACCAGAAAGCATCTGCCTTGGGACCAGTCAGTCATGCCTGCATCTAATACTGGCACCAGTCCTGCTGAGAAAGGGGCTTGTCTTCACTAATTTCATGATGTCACCATTAGAAGAGTGGGAAGCAATATTTCCATGAGTAATAATATACCATGAAGGGCAATCAGTGCTCAAGAACAACATCCTTGATCATTGGCCAGCCAAGCAACTTAAAGAGCTCTCCTCCTCATTATGTAGGGAAACGAGTTATTGATTTGCACATTGTTAGAGAGGGCAGTTCTTAATCACAATTAGGCCACTGTGAAAAGTCAAAGCATTCAAATCATGTGAGGGCTTTCACCGTTGCCATCTGGTGTCCATATGTTCAATGACAACTCAAGCAGACTGCTTTAATTTTTTCTGTAGTTTTTTCTCTGAAGACTCAATATCATTTACCCCTTTAAAAATGTCAATTCTGTGTTTTTGGATATGCAGCCCCGTATTGTCTTTCAGAAGTCTAAGTTAAAACACAGCACCATATTTTGATGCACTATAAAATGAGAAAACCTCTCTTTATGAAAAATAAGACATGACAATCACCATTGTATTGTGAGATATTCCCACAAACTCACATGTTTCAATCTGTACATAGGTTGCTTCAGAATCTGAGTTTCTTTAGTAAATTTTGAATAAGAGTAGCTAAAAAATACTTCTAGCTGATTACTAATTTAAGGCTCTGAATGCATCCTTCAGCTATTTCCAGACATCATTTAAATATTTCTAGCTGAAAGGTTTAGTGTTTATGTTCATCTTGGGTTTGGTTAAGAAAATTTTTAAAAAATCCTAACTAAAGTTTCCTCCTAAAATGAGTTAAAAGTGGTTGGTTTTCAGCAGTGAAGATTGGTGCTTATTCCCTCTTATGAAGGAAAAGGAGTTGTATGAGTAGAAGAGTAATGGAGGCTCAAGTGTAAATGGGCTTCTGTTGACCTGGAGTATATTTACTCTAAAAATTAGATGTAGTTTTAAAATTTTCAGATTGCCAAGGTCTAAAACCATCTTACAGTGAGAATGGTAACAAATAACTTTGTGGTTTTAAGGGGAAGGATAATTGTTTTATGAAAGGGTTGAAGCTTTTTCTGACAGAAAGGACAGGATTCTTTAAACCCTGCAACACAGGTGGTGGCTGCCTCCTTTTGTAGGCCATGGGAATGGAGAAATGCCTTCAGGGCACTGGTCCTCTTAGCCTAAGGTAATGTCTAAAACAGGCTTCAGGGATCACTTCTAGATATACTGGTTTCTTTCCACTGTCTGTAAGGTGACTCTAGTGTGACTAGGTTAGATGGGCAGAGCTACACCACAGGAGTTAGATGATATGAATCCCATCAGTGGAACAATACTTAATTTCTTTCTATTAGACAAAACAACTCGTTGCCCATATCCAAAGATTGACAAAAACCACATTTTGTCTGAGATGTGGAGTACAAAGTAGAACTGAAGATGACATCATGTATTACAGGAGAAAATGCATCTTAGCTTATCTGAAAATCACTGGATCATCACTTCTGCTTCGGGCCTTTCTGCCCTGAGTTTCTGCAGCTTTCAAATACCGCCTCAGGTGTTCTAAAGTGCACATACCCCGGGTCCCTTGCTTGCAATGCTAGCCAGCTTTTCCTCAGCAGTACATCACTCAGTGAATCCAGTAGGAAGCAGGAAAACAAACATCATTTTTTTTTGAATCACATCCCAGTAAGGATCTTCTATTGTCTCTATGAGCTACACAAGTAAAGCTGAGATAAGGTCATTGAAAGGATAAGAAAACAGAAATTATTAATTTATGGCAACCTAAAAAACCCAGCAATTTAAAACGGGATAAGATCAGGGACACACGCTTTCAATGGAAGTGATTTTTTTAGTGATCCAGAGCCTTAATTAACAAAAAAGGGTAGAGCCCTAAAACGTATCTGACCCCATTTGAATGGGCAAAACATTAAAAACTTGCCACGTTCACCATCAGTTCCTGAGAAACTAAGAGGGGGAAGTATCAGGAATGTGAGAGCTTAGAGCCACTGAAGGACTGAAGAGCCCTGAAATAGTCCTAAAACTCAGTTCCTCCAGCTGGACTCCTGGCAGAGTCTGTTTAGAGAGTTATGCTGCATGATGTCTCTCTAGTACATCTCTAGCTCTTGACGGACTTCATGACATGACAACCCTCTCTCCCTGACCCTGAAAAAAAAGAGATAGTACTTAACATAACTATACAGATATTTACATTTATGGTGATGCCAGCTTGGCTTAGGTGATGGCTTCACAGCTCTTCAGCAGCTGACAGATCATGTGCTTTACCACAGGAGGCTCCTTGCAGCACCCTATTGGCATGGTAGAGTTTTTTTTAATATAAATTGGAAATGTCACCTATTTAATGAGGCCTCAGTCTTGCAAATATTGAAAAAACAAAGCTGAAAATGCCTTGTTCTCCTGAAATCTCTAAGTATATAACATTATGCTCTACTCCAGCATGGATAAACAAATTGCATTCCTGATCACCTCATGTGAAGCCCAAGAAACCCATGGAAATAGAAGAACCTGCTCCTGTATTATCATAATGAATTACATTTGTTAAGCCTGCTTTAGCAAATTATTTGATGTGATATGATTTAGGACGACAAAAGTTTCCACTTTCTTTTGGCATTTTACCTCAATACTGCTGCATCCAAAAGATCCAGAGAGAAGAGGAGTTAAAATGAAGGACAGCGGAACTTGCTTCTCCTCTGGCTTCCCATCCCCTGCAAAACCAAGAGCCATTCTGTATGGCAGAGTCCCCTCTCCCACCCCCAGTCTGAAATACTATGAATAAGGACCACAGTTCTCTGTTCACTCAGGAATGCCAGATATGAAACCACAATCAAGCTTCAATCTCTTCAGCACAGCAAGCTCCACATGCCAATCTACATGTTTGTTGAAAAAAATGATTCTGCTGGAATAAGTTTCTATTATAAGCTCACACTGTATACATTTTTTGGAGTTAGTGTATAATTCCTGCACCAGAACCCAATATCTTTTCTGTTTTACAACTGCACATAAATACAACTGCCTTCCATCTAAAAAAAATAAATATTCACAATGTCCGTTCAGTTTGCCTTCTCGCAGCATCTCTTTCCCTCTGCCCAAATATAATCGCACTTTCTATACCCTGATCACTCGTGGGGGGGAGAGCCAAACAAATCTCACATTCATAAGCTCAGATGACAGCCACCTTGAGCCATAGGAATAGCACAGAATTTATTGGAGCCGTTAGCACAGTACAAAGCTACCGGAGTAAACAGCGACTTCCAAAAGAGGCAAAGTTATTTGGAGTGGCTCCAGCATGCAATGGCAGAGACATTGATAGCTGTAGCAATTATTGCTTCCTTTCCCCACACCCTTTTCCTTTTTGCACTTTGGCCAAATGAGTTTCTCTGCAGATGCTGGAGCACTGGAATCTGCTGAAAATGATGGTGATTTCTATGGATGCCCTCAGGATTTTCAGTACAAGAATTGACAAGATTTCTAACTTACCCATCACCATAGATTCACGGTGGGAATATTGTTTGGCCCAATAATACGTTCACTGGGTCTTGGTTTCTTCTTGGAAGTGGTAAAGAAGGTTATCTGACCAAGTGATTTGTGAGCTAATCCTTGTCTGTGTGAAGCAAATAGAAAAAAGGCCAATTTGTCTGGAAATAATTTTATTTTTTTTTAAATACCTGAGCTTCCACAAATATGAGCTGAGCCCAGAAAGATGACTCCAAGGTTAAAGCACAAAATTGGAAAATAGGATAATTATAACTGCTGGTAGTATTGTTACTGCCCTTAGCAGCCTCACACCCAAACCAGAAAGCTGTTAGAACAAAGAATTGTGCTAAGACTGAACAGAAAAATAGTACTTGCCCCAAATAACACACGATCTTATGCAAGAGACGGATTAACAGGGAAAGTACAGGGACACAGTGAGTAGTTGGTAGCCTGAACAAAATGAAATGAGAAGAACTCCAGCGTCACTTTCTTTTTCCATCTGTCTGGGGGTTTTTTCACACTAGCGGACCTTTGGATCAGGGTGTCTCTCTTTCTGTGCATTTATACAGCTCCAAGCACCATCTCTATTCTGATGGAAAATTTGGGGAAGCTTTCAGCAAGTTTCTAAGTGAAAGGTATGCAAATGGATACGACAGTCAGCCTGGCCTTGTTTGTGATCTTTATTCTAGTGTTAAATTCATATGTACATGGGATTGTGCCATATGTTTCCAGTCAGCCCTAGGACATGGGATTTTATGCTGAGAGGAGCAGGAGGCTGCAACAGTAAGGGGTGCTGCAGCTGATCCTTTTGGCATACCTGCTGAAACTGTTAGGTTTCTTTTGTGCTAAGAGAGGAGGAAAGCTGGCCTAGTGTGACGAGCTGAAAAATTCTTTGGTTTGATGCTTTGGACACAGATCTGAGGGTGAACCAGTGGGATGAGCACTGAATCAAGACCTGACTGATACTGTTTTAAGTTTCTATCTCTTGTTGATATCTTTGAGGAGATTTGGCAATGCACACGCATATTCCCATGGTGTTTTGCCCTAGCTGGTATTTCTGCTCATCACTGCACTCCACAGTCTTGCAGCAACTGAGAAAGCCCTAACCCAAGACCTGTTGCACAGTTAAATCCTTGCAAAAACTCCTGGGTCAGACACAATTGCTTCATGGATCAAAGAACTTACATGCATTTGTTATCCCCTTTGTAACACATTATTAATTGACAATCTAAAAATCATCCATAGAACCGCAAAAATGTTTTGCACAACAGCAATGTAGATATCTCATTCCTAAAATTGTCATAGAAAGTACATGGCACAGCAAAATCCTGTAACACAGTGGCTTAATGCAACCTTAACTCATGGAGTATTTTAATGGAGCACATTGGACATAATTATCAACTCCACAGCAGGCTTCAATGTCAGCTGTGGTCTTGCATCAAAGATTTATAAAGACCAGCCTGTTGACTTGTTCCAGGCTAAAGGCCAATGTTGTGTAACCCAGTACCTAGAGGGGTGACACAGTTGATGGAGGGAGAACAGAAGATTTCTGCATCAAAAGGGTCACCAGCACCTGAGCTGCTGTGAGGCACTCAGCTCATTTTATACTTTTTCCCAGATTGAAATTTTATATGGTGTATCTGTCAGCAGGAGATATTTCAACAGCAAAATCAAACTGATCTTTCCTGAAGAGGTCATCTCGGAATGCAGATCAGCTCGCCATCAAGCACTGGTTTTATTCTCATTTTAAAACTGGTTTTAAACATAATATGTCAGGATTTGTGACTTCAAGGATTTTCTTTCAACACAGGAAGCTGGTGCCTGTAATTCTCAAAGTTATTTATCAGCTAGATAAAAAACAGAAGTTTGACCATGTAATATCATTTGGAGATGTTTCCATCAGCATGTTGGCAGTCTTCTGCCATCATCCTCATGGGCTGCAGCAACAGTTGACAGCAAGTCCCACAAAAGGTTGCCACCTAAGAAGGAGAAAGTCTTGCAGTGACTGGTGACTAACTTCAGATGAGATACGCTTTTCAAGCATCTATTTTATCCCTCAGAACTGTAATGGGAACTTGGCTCAGGTGGATTCCAGGCTCAGGGTAAGGTTGACTTGTTGCTTGCTGTGAGTAATCCTGAGGTCCTCCGGAGGCTGAGAAGTATCAGTCATGACAATGTGGGCTCATACATGCAGCTATGACATCCTCAGATGGGTGCATGAACCTTGGCATCCTAAGTTCACTCAACAGACCCATGTCCTCTATGGCACACCCAACCCTGTCCTTTTCACATCCCTGATTACTTGTCCCATATATATCCCCAAGGTAGTCCCTGTCTCCACTCTCAATAGCTTTTGTCACAGTCTCAAGCCATTCCCATCTTCCTCTAAGGGCTCTTGGTAGTCTCCTGTAATCCTCTCCCAGTCTCCTGGAAGTCCTCTCAGTTTTGTTCCTAGATGTCCTATTTCCCTTGATTCCTAAATCTTCTCAACAAACAAGGGTCATAATTTCCTCTCCTAGCTCCTTTTTTTCCTTTTTTACAACATTTTTCCTCCTAAAAGATCCATTTCTCCCCTTTCTTCATGCCAGAGCCCCACTGGATCTCACACTAAGTGTTTTTCCATATCTAAGATTCTTGAACTAATCTGTTCTTCATCTTTCCATTGTCTCAGATTATGTTCTCTTTTCAGTTTAATATGTTAGTCTCCTTGCCAAGCCTGAAATTCACACAAACAAAACAGCAAATCCCCTCTCTCCTTCCACTTCTCCCTTCTCCCACCCACAGCTTTACTCTCAGAAATATTAGAACTAGGCTTGCTAAAGCTTAAAAAAGAGATTCCAAAATTTCTTTTCCAAGAGGTGAAGTATGACAATATTATAAGCACCAGAAAGGAAGGTCATAAAGGTCAGTCACCTTACAAGTAGTGGTACGTGACCTAACTAATTACGTAAGAGATAGTGGTTTTAAACTAAAAGAGAGTTGATTTAGACTAGATGTAAGGGAGACATTTTTTATAACGAAGGTGCTGATACACTGTCCCAGGTTGCCCAGAGAGGTGGTCAATGCCCCATCACTGAAAGCGTTTCAGGTCAGGTTGGATGGGGCTCTGAGTAACCTGCTCTAGTTGGAGATGTAGGGGGGTTTGGAGTAGAAGACATTTGAAGATCCCTTCCAACCCAAACTACTCTATGATTCTGTAATGCATCCATAAGCATTGCAAGTGCACGCACATACACAGAGCCTGATGTTGCTAAACAGACTTAGAAAAGATGGCTGAAAACAACCTGACTGGCTTTAGATCTGCAGGTGTTCAGGCATGGTTTTAAAGCCACCTTTTACATACTTGCCCGTGGAATTGTTTTAATCAAACCAGTACTGCAAGAAATAAACACGTCCTTTAACCGCTAAAAGGTGCCTGTGCAGTTTGTAAAAGTCACCAGCACCTTGAATCCATTTGAAATTCTGCCTTCGTTGTGTTTCCCCTTCAGCAAAGTAGTTGCTGAATTAATGGGCAAGATCACAGTCAGTCTAGGTTAGCATGGTGGAATGGATGAGAGGCTACTTGATCAACAGTAGGCAGCTCTTCAAACTGTATCTCAGATAAGATTTCCACTGAAAATTCCACTTTCTACATTCATAATCCCTATGTGCTGTCACTCCATTCACAAGTATTAAATTCTTCCTGCATATTAAAAAAAATATTTTCACCTTCACAAACAGCAGTATTTTTAGCATAACTATGTGCTGGTTTTATATGCCTAGCTCCTGTCACTTACACCTGTATACCTTAAAATCCATTAAAATCTGCAAAATATATCAATTTATACCCATTTCAAGGGAAAATTAGTGCAAAGCAGGAGTAGAAAGGATGAGCAGCACATGTTTCCAGGTTCACTTTACACTGGACTGTTGCTAAGAAACTTTGTTCTGTCAACAACAGCCATTACCCCTTCCTTTCTTATTTCCAAAAGCCCATGACTCCCAATAATAAATTACACCCAATCACAAATGTCTGGGCTTAGTGCAGAAGTAAGCAAGCAAAGTTCTGAATATCCTTTATATCAGAAGATCTTTTATGTTGAGCTGTTTTTCATGATTTCCAAGCCAAGAGACAAAGTAGAACAAGTATGTTCCCATCTCTCAGCTTCAATGTGTATTTACAGACAAATTCTCATGAAACAATAAAATTCCTTGTCCAAAAATTCCCTTAGGTTAATTCCATGGGAAGAAAAAAAAAGAAATAAATATAAAATCTTTATGAGATTTCAGGCTCCAGCAGCCTATTGTGCTGACCACTGTCAAGCAGTAGTGTAGGTTGGAAGGGACCCTTGCTGAAAGGGTTTGTCGCTGACTGAAATGCAACTTGTTGTTCAGCCTGTCATGTTCCTACTGAATAGCATCCCTACCTTCCACTATACCGGTCACTTTCCCTAGTTTACTGTTATCCATGATCTTGCTAAGGTGCCCTCTGTCCCATCTTCAAAGCTGTTAATAAGATGTTCAACACTATCAGCCCCACCATTGACCCCTAAAGAAAACGGCTAGCAACTGGTTGCCCACTGCACTTCCTGCTGACAACCATTGTTCTGTGAGCCCAGTGGTCCTGTCAGTTTTCCACCTACATTGTAGTCCATCCATCCAGTTCACATCTCTCTGAATTTACAGTCGTCTCATCAGAGCATCACTGCTTCCTTTTGTTCCCTGTCTCTGTCCACCTGTCATCTCTTCTTCTGTATTTAGATAAGCATTCTGCAGAAGGCTCTGTCTTTCTGTTCCATCTTTTTACAGTGGTTAGCACGGTGATACACGAGCAAGAAATTGCAGCTTCTGAGAACAACAGCAACAACAACAACAAAAAAATTGCTGAGTTTGGGTTCTTTTGTATTACTTTAGGAAAAATTGTTGAGTTTGGGCTTTTTTGTATTGCTTTAGGAGAACTGGAAAATGGAGTTTTGAGATAATAGAAACCAGAGCAGCAACAGTTGTTTCAGCTCATATCCAGACTTCTGAAGCAAAGTTATCAGATACTCACCTTGCCTGTTGTAAAGATGCTTGTCATCCTAGGAAGTCAGGAGCTGGCTTTAAATGACTTGAGAAGTCTTTTCCTATAGAATTTTCTGTTATGATTCCATATGTGCATCTGAGAAACATTAACACATATCTTCATACCTGTCAATCTCAAGGTCTGACACTGAGTTGTACCAGAAGAAAGTTTGTTCGTGAACTTTTTTTCAGTCCAGTAAGGGGAAATTCCTGAAAGGCTGAGTAGTTCCTTGCTCAGTTGCTGGCAGCCCACAGTTGGCAATTAACAGCTCTGGGTAGTATTGAAGGAAGAAGCCATCCCAGGAGTCCTTTAGCCAGATCAGATGGTGCTCATCTGATGCTCCAGGTCTAACATGCTGTTTGGGACAACATCCTTTGCTTAGCAAACCCAAAGTTCAAAGTCTATGACATTTCCCTATCATTCTGCAATAGGGAAAGCCTAGATCCATTTACCTCCTGCTAAACTAGTGACACTAAGGGTGCATAACCTAAATACTGACAGGGCATACTGTCTGACCCTGAGATTAACTGGCACACTCTTGTCATACCCATATTATTAAATTCTCTTGCCTACAAAACAAAGTGGTTGCATCATCTTGCCTGTAGAAAATGGATCACAGATACTGTTGTCATGAGTCAAGAGAAGTAAAAAGGCATAAATCTTATTTTTTGACATGGTATATATGTATGTATATATTATATAGGTATAAAACCACCAAAATCAAGAGTCAAGGCTTTGAATGCACTCAGCATTGATGATGATGATGCTGACTTCAGCAGGGGCCATTAAGTTAATGCTGAGCACTTTTGCCTTAAATAAAACAGTTCAATACAACTATTTTGGGAGAAAATGCAGGCATAGGACTCAGGCACTTTGAAAGCCTATTCTAGGCTTCATCTCTCTTCCTGTGTAAAGGAACAAATCAGATAACTATTTGATGATACTACTTTTCTACTTAGCAAGCACTATTAGGATAAAAATCTACTAAAACATATAAAGAACAAGAAAAGCAGAAAGCACAGAGCTATATGTTGCTTTTATTATTATTTTATTATATAGGTATTAATTTTGGATTTGGTTCCCAGGAAATGAAATTTAAAAGTACAGTTCTAATAGGCAAAAATATTTGTCCAGTTCATTCCGGAAAGCTCAAGAGTAGCAAACAGTGAGAAAACAGCTATTAGATGATATCTACAATAACTCACGAAACATAGGTGAGATTACAGACAACTAGATCAAATTCAGTGTCCGACTTTGAAAAAAGGTGGAAAAAAAAGACTTTGACACTTGTGTATCTGTTTGCTCAACATCAATTGCAAGACAACTCCTGGAATCTTAAAATTTATTGTTCTTCATTAAAAATGAAGCCTAAAAATATCTGTATCTCAATTCATAAAATCACAGAAAATTACAAAGCATATCTGAGACAAATTTTCAATAATAAATCAAGGCAAACCAATTAAGTATCCCTTCATAATAGGCTAAAAATCCATCTGTCATATCTGGACTTTAATATGGTTTTTGACATTGTCTTCTATGAGCTTCTCATGAACAACCTAAAGAAATATGGTATAGACATGACTACAGTAAACTGGGTATTCTCCTGTTCATGCTCACAAACAATTACCAATAGTGAAAAATAGTCCAAGTGGAAAAATATGCCCAGTAGTGTTCCTCAGGTATCTGATCTGGCTCTGTACCATATGCTCATTAGTGACCTGAATTACAAAATCTTGCAATTGCTAGAAAGTTTGTAGTTAATCCTGGTTTGAATTTGGAGGTGGACAGATGACCAGCTTGCTAATTGTCATTATTCATATCTTGCCTTTCTTTTACTGTAATTCAACCCAGATGACTATGGCAAGGAAACAATAAAAAAAAATACTAAAAAATGTATTTTAAATAGAATATGCAATGCCTCTGAAACACAGGGTTTGGGGCTTATTTTGCAAAGTATTTCTACTGTCCATTCATTATATCCTGAATAAAAACAACTGGTTTTCTATGCTGCAATATTTTTCCCCTGAGGTTTCCAGAACACTCTTCAAACACAGCTAACCAATTTTGCAAACCCTTCATAGATTTTTAAAGCTGAAGGGAATCATTTTAATCATGTAGCCTTATCTCGAGCTTAATACTTGAAATATATGAATACGTGAAAACAGGTTTAAGACATCCTAAATTTTTTTAAAAGAGCAGTAATTATCTGGGATTGATGTATTCATCTTCCTCTCAGGCCACCACCTTAGAATCTTCTTCTGCCATTTCCAATTTACCGAGCTGGGCATGGATTTAAGCCATTGCTGACCCTGGAAGAAAACCACAGCTACGCTACAGACTGGTTTAGATTTAGGCCAGGGAGTACAGGCTCCAGCTTGAAATGCAGAGGTCAAACTTCAGTAACCAGAAATAATCTTCAGAGCTTTAAAATGGCAGGGATCCAAAGATCCAGCTTTCTCCTTTGTTTGATAAATGCTGCCCAGAAATAAATCCTGGAGGATTTGTGTGTTTTTCACATATCTGGAGGCATGCAATGTCTTTGTCAGCTCTGCAAGGCAGAACCTTTCTAGCAAAAAATCGAGCCCTCCCAGCACTGAGTACCTGAGCTACCAAAGCTGGGGCATCTTTGAAGACATGGAGGTGGGAGCTGGTGTAACGCAGCTGTGATGGGCAGGTTCAGGAGGTACCAGGGCCCCAGTTGCCACAAGAGATGGTAAGAACGCTATCATGCTTTGCGTGTGTGGGGAAGTGAGAGGTCTAATGGCTTTCCGCTCTCACTCCCCTTTGTATTCTCATTCTAGCAACTGAGAACATAACACAGAAGCAGCAGGAGTATTTTATGTTTATGGGAGGTTCTGAGTGTGACGGTGGGAAGCAGTGTTTTGGGGACATCTGTAAAAAGGGAAAAAAACCTTCCTGAGGAATCCTGGTAAAGGGCAGCCTACAGTAAGAGATATCCCTGTTCCACTCCATTCTTTGTCACCCCTACTGCCTTCTCCACAGAATTCCCCCTGGTTAAAGTGCTCACTGCAAGCAGGGTCAGATTTATGTCTCATCTGAGCTGTGGCTCTTCCGAGCACGATAATGCTCAGTTAACACAATACCATAACACTAGATCAGGTATCATTTGAGGCGGAAAACATGTCACCTCTGGAGGCACAAATATAACTTCCTCAGCACCTGGGTGTTCTCGGAGAGCTCTTACTCGCTAATTTGTTTTTTAATATATACAGCTATTCATCAATGGCAGAGGGGGGCCACTGGGTGTTATGAGAAAGTAAGAAACCTTAGCTGAGTGGAGACATGGCTTCAAAATGGGTATTGAGAGTAGCATGTCACACAAGTCTCAGAAAACTCAAAAACCTGCTGGGATTTGTTTTCCTTACTGAGTAAATGGTGTGACGTGGAGGGAGAGTCCTGCAGGAAATATAAACAGGGGATTCAAACTTCAAGTCAGGGTGACAGCATGGAAAAACAAACCCAGGTATGAGAAAACTTCTCTGTTTTCGACTACAGGTTTGAAGATTGCTTGGCTCTCCCTGGCTATTATTATCACTTCTGAGATGTATTGGTTTGGTTTTCTTGCTTCCTGCAAAGCTTGACATGCAAAGCCCATACGAGTGCTTCTATATCAAAGAACGTAGACAAACTCTGCTCCATGTTATTCTTACCTCTCTCAAATCCCCATGCTCTGTCTGCTGCGGAACAGCAAATCCACTGCAGTAACCCCAGAGTACCTTCTGGGAAGATATTGAGTTTTCCTACTATCCATTTCCTTTCCTGACTCAAAGAAGGAAGTGAAAAACCAAGGAAAACATAAAATTCAGTCAGCCTTGCTGTGGATACACACCTAGGAGTCCTATAGCCTTTAGCAGGATGTGTGTGCATATCTGGAGCCATAATAAAGTCCCTCAGTTGTTCTGAGAGAAGCTTGTACTGCAGAGCTTTAACCCAGAATCATATTTGTATGCAAACTCTCAAATTATGCAAAATCCAGAGTTTTGTTTTGGTTTACTACACAACCTAGGTGCTAGAAGGTTTCCAAAGTCTGGAGGTGTTTGAGGCAAGGAGCTTCATACTTCAACACTGGTGATGTGGGACAAGGGAAGGTTAGCCTTGTTTTTGAATACTTCTGTACTTCCCATTTTACCTGTGACTGGAAGCAGAAGCTTTGTTCCATGCTGCAAAAATGTTCTTCATGTTGAATTCCATCTCAAAGTGGGATATAACACCCCCCCAGAACACAGAGGAAAGCCCAGCCAAACATTTTCAACCCCCTAAAGATTTTCAGGTTCAGTTCAAGGCTTTGACAAAACTTTGGGTCACTTCTGATCTTATCCAACTCTATTTGCCCAGCCCTAATTGCAACACCACATCTGGAAATGCTACAGCTAAGGCCCTGCCAGCACTTTCATTATAAACCCTCCTGTTTTCAGGGTTTTGTAACTTTTCCTGAAAAAAAAAAATGCAAGAGCAAAAGGGCTGAAACTTGATATAAAAAGTTCTCAGCTGGGGAGCAATTTTTTGTGTGTGTTGCAATATTTCAAGGAAATCAAATCAAATCATTTTGAAAATGAGAAAAGAAATTGTAGAAAAGGGTGGGAAGGTAGAAAAGCATTTTCTTGAGTTTGTTTTTTTTTCTTATTTGAAGCACACAGGGAAAAAATATTGCAGTTACAAACCATTTCTCAACTCTGACCTGTGGCTTGACTTGGATTACAGGCTTTGGATGACACTTTCAAAGGATGGCAAGGACAGCAAAAAAAAAAAAAAAAGAACATTTTCCAACAGCACCTGCTTTGAATGACTCCGAGGGGCAAGAAGAGTCAGTATGTCCCTATCTTTGCGCAAGGCAATGACAGAATGGGTGGAAACTCTGGGAGCATCCAGGATCTCTGCTGCTTAATAAAGGATGTGGGTTTGCTTGGAAGTACTGCTCGACAGAGGAACCTCTTAAACAAGATCCCTCCAGATATGGAGAGCACAGAGGTTCCTTTCTGGGCAATCCTTCCTCAGTTTTTCTCCAAAGCCCCTGGCTCAGTATAGCACTCCCTCATTCATGTAAAAGCAGAGCAAGGCCTGCTTGTGATAAACACTGAGTATATCCACAGGGTGGAACTAATTCTGAGGTTAAGATAAATGCAAAAACTTACAAGTAGCTCTCTAAGATCATGTTATAGGTAATGGAGATCTAATTTTGAGCATGAAATGCCTTGGCTAGCCAAGAAAAACACACAAAGGCTGCTAGACAGGATGTGGGTTCTACTGGACCAGCAGCTGAGATACTTTAGGATGGTACTACTGAGGTACTTTAGGATACCTCAGGTGGCAGCAGGCAGCAGAATCACATAATATGTATATATTTACTATGAGCTGAAGTGCTTACTAGACTCCATTGGTTACACTGACCACATCAACTTTGTGTCCTCTCACTACACAGGGAGGGAAGCCAGACAGCTACATGTAGATAACTAGAAATATCCAAAGTCTCCGCCCAACACACTGCATCGATAGCTACATAGCCAAATAGAACTTTGCATCACTTGGTCTCAAAAAACATTACAAAGGAGAGCAGTATTTTACCTGTAGTCACTACCTAGACACAACATATATTAAAAATACTTGAAAAAGTTATTACTGCAGCTGACCCTTGATCCATATATTAGGTTCAGCTCCACCAAAACCACATGAACATATATCTGATTTATTGCACTGTAACAAGTTATGGATCAGATGATAACTTGGGAATATGAAGTTAAGTGGGTATAAAATGTTACCTGCAAGTGACCCTCCCTCTCTCAACTACTAAGACAGGACACTTGACTAGTAGACAAGAGTCCAGCTTAATATGTTGTCTACTCCATCTCTTCATGACTGAATAGATACACATCGAGTGTAAGAGAAGCTTGAGTTCATATGAAAATTAAATTTGTGTGCCTTAGTCTGGAGCTTGTTAAAGTTAGTAATTTTGTAGAGATGACTTCCAATCCTCATCTGCAGCATCCAACAGTTTATGCCACATAGCTTCAGCCCCTTTCACCAAGAGGTAAACTGTATTGCATTATATCACATTTGCAACAAATACAGTCAACTGTAGCAGCTCAGCTGGCACATGGTAACTTACAAAAGCATACTAACTTGTGTCCCTGAGCCATAACTCTTAAACAGTTCAGATGCAAACATGCAATTTGCATTCTAGCCAAATCAAAGACAAAGACACTTAAATCCTAATGTAGATTGATGAGAACTTGATGGAGGAGGATTGTTTTTATTACAGTTTTTTAAGCCTGTCTCTCATCTAGATGGAGCTGAAATCACTGTGAAAACATACTGGGAATTGTTTTCATTACACAAACCAGCCTGGGTAAAATCAGAATCTGTTTGACATGTCTTCACTCAGTGGAACCAAATTAGAAACTGTAGGATTGGTGACTACAATTGCACAGGTGCAAAACTATTCACTTCTAGAATAATAGTCACAATTCAGATCACTTGTGATCAAGAAAGGTGAACTGGAAATAAGGATGGTGCAGAGAAGAGCACTGGGATCATCTAAGGAGTGTGGAACTGCATATACAACTGTTTATTTTAAGTATCAGAACAGAAGCTAAAAGATTATTTGACTATTTAAACTACAGGATGATTTTTGGCATAAGGACAAATGGATATTAACTGGTCATGAATAAACTTCAGATGGACATTAGAAGATAGTTTCAAATAGTCAGAAGAGTGAGGTGAGGTTTTGAAGCAGCCTTCCCATAGGAGTAGTTATGGCAAGAAACTTAACCACTTTTATGAAGGAGCACACTAAATTTATGAACAGATTATGTTACTCAGAACGCTGAAGTAACATGTGGCTGGATTTGATGATCCACAAGACTCCTTTTAGGCTACTTCAGAGAAAATTGTAGAATTTAATTTTCAAATGTCCTTTATATTTTCTGTATGTAGTCCTAAGGGTAGAAATACTTTAACTTTGCAGCTAAGTCTTCTTTTGTGTTAGTTCCACCTTGAACAAATAAAGGAAGTAAATGGAAAACCACAGGAAACAATGATTTTGTGATGACATTACAGACACGAAAATGAACAGATAAGGTAAAAGAAATCAGTCCATGCACCTCCATGTGCTGATTAACATCCTTTGCAAGATTTTACTATTAGACACTTGGGAACACCTATTTTCATTTTGTCTTATTAGAACCTGACCAACATGTGCCATACTTAACATGCTTCATGCAGAGAGTGAGCACAAGAATTAATGCACAATTCAAAGCATGTCAGTGGTATGCAAAGCAACACAGGGAAGAAATATCTGGGAAATAACCAAATAAGTTAGTTCCAGAAATGAAGGTATTATTATAGCTGTATTAGCCCAGGGTTGTGCCCAGGACAACTGGCTAGCTGAGAGGCAGAGGCAGTTATCCTGGAATGAAATCCTATCTACTTAAATCCCACTTTTTGTCACAGAGAGCAAACTACACCATATATTTTTCTGGATATATATGCACCTTTATTTAATCAGATTTTTTTTTCTTTTTTTCTGGACTCTTAAATGCATCATTAAACTTTGCTGTGATCAAAGTTCTAGTCTTTCCTAAGACTATGTGACCTTGTCTCCACTAAATCTTCCAGAGAGGGCATTGACAGTATCCACCTTCATCCTAAGAGGCTAAAAGCTGTAAAAACTGGAAGATATTGTCTATAGCAAACATGAACTCACATTTTCCACAATGTTTTGACCAGTACACCACAAATCAATTTTTTTTATTTTTTTTTCCTGGTCAACTGTGGAGTAGAAGATGGGAAAACAAACAAACAAACAAATCAAACCAAAAACCCCACTACCATCAAAAAACAACCAACCAACAAACAAACAAAAAAATCCACCACAAAAACAAGAGTCTAGTGGTTAGGAAAAGAGCAGGGATGACAGATCCTGCCCCTGGTAACATAAAGCAACTGGTGTATTCCAGCACACACAGTAGTTTAGGTTTGTGGAGGAAAGGGAGACCACATTTTGCCCGGCTTTGACATCGTGATTAGGGAACCCTTGCGGGCAATGGAGAGTCAAACATCCTCGAGGCTGTGTAGACCTCAGGACCAGGGTCTTGGGGAGACTGTCAGGCATGATATCATTGTTATATAAAACTTGGGCACATGGGTCCTTTTCATTTTTCATTCCTCATGAGAACATGGTGAGTGGACTGGATCCTACACAGTTGCCATACCAAATAGTTTACTTCTACTTCTTTGCACTCACAGAGGAAGAGATACACAATCAAGCAAAATGGGTTAACCTCTGTACATATTCAGGAGCAGTTATTTCTCTCCATTAACTATGCAGGAACTACAGATGGTTATTTTATGTACACCTCTTGAAGGCAGGTACTTGTTTTTTCAGCAGGCAATACACAGACTGAGCTGACTGAATTTTGGGCTCCATACCACCCAGGTCCTACAGGATACTGGACCTGAGCTATTATCTCTACATAACTCAGCAGCTTTTTCTACACAACCAAGCAATTAGCTGCTGTCTGTGGCATAAACAGTTCCTATGAGTCACCATGAAAAAACAGCTTTCGGGCTACTTATGGACCTCAACTCAAAGCAACAGGCTGTCCTGTGTCTGAGTACCAAGAATATTTATACCTTTTAGAAATATAAAGGAAAGGGCAATTAACTAATGCAAAAGCTTAAATGTACAAAATAGAATGGAAAAGACCATTTAGTCAGCGATTTGGCCTCTGGTTACTGATCCTCAGCTCTGATCAGTTTTGTTACCTGAGTATTATTCAGGAATGACAATCCGGAAGCAGCAGTCGAACTGAGTTGTTCCATAAACTTGTTTCTTTTTAATCTCTCACTTTTGCCATTTTGCTCACTTTTTGATCTCTGTGTAAGACTTCTATTTATTTAATGAAGACATGCACCACCATTCAAGATACATCATTACATCTACTGGCCGGCAAAGTGCTAAAGAACTTCATGAAATGCAAGGCACTTAAAAAACTTACCATATAATTTCTCATCTGCCCTCTGTTTTGTCTCCAAAAATTCCATCATTTGTCAGACATGATTTTCTCTTCCAGAAACTATCCTGATTCCTTTATATCAGCTAGTATTTTTCCAGATGTTTTGTGATCTCATCCTCTGCTAATGTCTCCAAGACCTTGCCTACTGTCAAAATCAAACTTTATTGCAAGCCTATAACTCCTTGATTTCACCTTAGTCCCCTTTGTATGGAATGGTTTCACATTTACACTGGTCTTGCCCCTTAGTACTCTTTCCTGTTACAATAAGCTAGTAAGTGTTCTTAGAGGACAGAGGAAGAGGATAAGTTGACCAGTATCCTCTTCCATCATCTCCTTCATGAGATTCAGGTGTGACCAGGTGAGTCCTACAGCTGTCTCCTCTTTCCAGTGGTTTTTTTTAAAAAAGATTAATCCTCTTATTACTTTGGATTTCAGAAACTTTTGCTTTAATTTCTAGCACTGTATTTTGTTTCTTCCTGGAGACCTACTTATCACTGATGGTAGAGGACTATGGCTGAAGTAATGATGATACATTAGCTAAAACAATCCACAGGCTGACTGTTGTTTATAGAGATTTTTATGTCCAGACAAGACTGGTAATGATAAAAGATAATGAACATCAGGTGTCTTCTTGCTGCTTTACATGCCAGTGAAAAACTGTTCAATTTACTGAAATATTTATCTGGAATATCAATTCTCACAAATCGTCCAGAAGTTCAGTGGTCATGGTGTGATAGAGGAATATGCTCAAAGAGATGAGATGATCACAATTAAGGGGTACAGTCGCTGCAAATCAGCTCCTTTGTCCACCATGAATGTGTCCAAACTCACCAGGAAACAGCATAACAGTTTTGCATTGAAGCATTCCCCCTTCTCATCCTAGAGATGAAAAGCCTTGGGCCAGTCCTAAGGCTAGAGGGGTGATGCGAGTCCAGCCTTCTTGCAATCCTCTAGCCCCAGAAGATACCGCTTACTTTGGAAATGTCTTACAGAATATAAGAACTAAAACCATGAGGTCTACATAAATGCTTCAAAAACCTTTAAAATTCAACAGATTGTAAGGCCCACTTATAATCCATCCTGTCAACTTTTGTGGACAAGATATAATTCCATTTCAAGATTATGTGCAGTATTAAGATACATAGTTGCAGTTACATAAAACTTACACGTTTGTTGGTGGGTTGTTTTTTTTGGGGTGGGGGTGGGGGTGTGTTTTCTTTTTTTGTTGTTTTTTGTTTGTTTGTTTTGTTGTTGTTTGGGGATTTTTCAATAGTGGAAAAAAAAAAGAATCTCATTTTAAAGCCAAAAGCTGACAGTCTATTTCTTGGGTGGGCTCATAATTCCTCAAACCAGGCAAGGATTCCTTTTCATCAGGCCAATCAGAGCCTTTACACAGTGTAAATGGCTCAATTAGTTGCAGGGATCCTTGTGAAAATGGTGACAGCCAGACTGAAGTCCTTCACAAAGCTCTTGTTGCTCTGTCCCTTTTCTTTGGCTGTCTGCAGAGTTTAGTTCTTCATAGTCTCAGTTTAGCATCTTTCACATGGTTCCAAAAAGGAGTAAGCTATTGGTAGGGACATTGCCATAAAATGAGGAAATATAAGTATTTCTAATATTCAGGGGCTCAACTGACTTCACAAAACTTGAATTGCTCCCTCCAAGCCCTTCATGACACATGGGTGATTGTCACTGTCTTTGTCAGGGCTCTGTTCTCTCAGGAGAAAAATGCAGAAGGGTGCCATGGAGCCTAAAAATGGAGATTCATGTCTATTTGGCCACAAACTTGAACACTTCACATGGACTGGGATCCTGCACCAGGGGATTTAAGGATTACAGCTCATAGAGATGTAGGACTATGCTTGATTCATCGCTGCTCTGTTTTGTAGGAAGTTTCCACAAGGACTTGCACAAGGGCCTTTTTTGTTTGTTTGTTTATATTCCTCTTCTTCCCACCAAACCAGCGTGAGGTTCCTAATATAGCTTTGACTCTCTTAGCTACATATTTCACCAGAAAAGTAGGGATAATAGCACTGTCCTTCTTTATAGGTGTGATTTAAAAATAAAAAAAATAAATCTGGTGAGGGTTGTAAGCTATCACTCTATCACTTAAGATAATGGGAAACGATGGCAATAGGGTACCAACAAACATAAATAACCAGCAGATGAGACCCCACAGACTTTAAATTCTTAGTAAATTATTGGACAATTTAGATTATTCTACTGCTTAAATCAGTGACAAAGTTTCCTCAGTTGGCAGTAGGATAAGAATTGTGTTACAGATAAGTGTCCTTGAGTAAGAGCCCTATATATCTCCAAACATTAGTCATTTTTAGCATGTGGGCTATACAGGGAGCTGAAACCAGTGACAACTTCCCTTCTTTGCTGAGTTTGTGCAAACATTTCCTGAAGCTTTCAATTTTACCACAATAGAAGCCTTTTAAAGCTTAAGTAGGGATAACTTGAATTATTAGCATTGGTCCCCTAGCCCAACCACAAGCATGTCTGAAGCAGCTCTTGCTGATAACAACTGCAAAAACTAAGTTTTCCTCACAGATATCCACAAAATAAGCTGATACTCATTATTACCACCAAGTAGGAATTCACTGGAACTATTGCCCTCAAATAACCTTCCTGTTTCTTTCCTGTATTTTTTTGCCTAACAATTTCAACATACAACTCAAGCAATTTCTTAGAGAAACCACAGGCCAGACACTTGTTAACAGATATTGATGGCACCCTACTGAAGTCAGTGGCTGTCTGCAATGACTAACAGCAGAAGGTCTGGTCCTTTGTGACATCTTTTTGACATCTGATGTTCAATCAGTTGTGAGGGTTTCCTTACTTACACTCCTGGCACGCAAGAGTGGCTTTGGAAGCCAACCCATTGGTTTCACCCTCACCTTCAGCACTGCACAGCCAAAGGGGCCCCACAAATACAGGAGCACAGATTGTAAAACAAAGACCTTATTTCCTTCCATATGTGAGCAGAGCAGCACATCATTCCATCTGAAGCCCAGCAGCATGTTTATAACTCAGTGAACTTTATATTTCCTTATCTGCTACTGGCAAGTTTCAAAACACATTTTTAGATCACATCTTCTCTTTTTACTACAACCGAGAAGAGCCATAATTGGTGGTCCTCAGTCACCCCATGATTGTCCTCAGTTACCCCACGAATAACAAAGTGTTGGTCTTCCTTACTCCTTCTTTCTCTAGTCGAAAGTCTGAAGCTTCCAGCAGAGTTCATGTTAGCAGGTGATTTTGCATTTTATACTGTCACCTGTTTTCTGTTGATTTTTGCTTTGTATCTGTCTGCAGACTGACATCTCTCTTCTAGTTCCCATCACTGATCAGCTGTGGCATTCTCCACCCACCTGTATGCAAGCCATTAGTAAATGCTGATTAGTCCTTAAGGCACTTCACTGTTAAATCCCCTCCTGGACAAACAGTTCCCGTTGATGCTCAGTTATCTTTGTTTTTCCTGTTCAAATTTCCATCTTCTCCACCTGAGCTTGCATCTGCTCACTTGACATGATATGAAAAATGTCAGTGAAGACTTAGCAGATTTCTTAGTCTAGGCTTGAGCCAAGCAGATATCTGGTCAAGGAGCCAGACCTGGTTCCTTGAATGCCACTGTAGATCTATATGCACCTCTATGTCCAGGTAGCTGAGGACATCAGAACCATGTTGTAGCTACACAGGTCACCCATGACTGGTTGTTTCTTTACCACAGAGAATTCCACGTATCATCCTGGATTCACCACAGGTAGTACACCAGTGTCTTGCAATGCACAGCTCCTACATTGCTAGTCCCATGTTTTATCAGTCTCTTCCAAAGCAGCAGTCCTTCAACTCTCACCCATCAGATCTCATTATAGGTTTTAGATTTGATACTGGCTTCCTCCAGTGACTTTATAATGTACAGGTGAACGAACAGCCCTTCCATGATGAATGATGAGGAATGATGCACTGAACACCCACAGTGAAATGTGGGTACAGCTTTAGCTGTACATGCACAAAATGAGGAAGGTCCCAACTCCATAAGTAGTCTGTTAGCTGGCACCTTCCACTAGACAGGCATTTCTCCAGCTCCCAAGGTTTTATTTTCTCTGGTGGTTACTTCTTTTGCATGTTTGCTTTCTATCACATAATTTCCTTTTTGCCTTGCTACTGTATTGTGCCCATGCAGCTTTACATTTGAAAAGGGAAGATTTACAAACAATTTAAGAGCACATTTCCAGCAGAAGTTTTCTCCCATGGGGTCAGAAGAAGCTTTAACATGCTTTACCAAACTCAGATTTTGCTGTGGCAATTGGGTCACCATGATAAAGTTGTTGCAAAGGGTAGCTAAAAAACTCGGTAGTAGACTAGCTTATTTCAGCCAAATGAAGCCTTGTTAAACAATTAATTGCTCCTCCTGGGGTTTCTTAATTAGCCACTTCCATCTTCTAGAACCTTGAAAGGGGCTGGGATTTTGATAAGCTACTGCATATTTATAGAAATGTCTTATGGAAAAATGTCTTTATGGAATGTCTTATGCTTTGTGATTTCTAAACTATAAGAGTGGTCCTAACATTCCAAATTCTTTACTTTCTTCAGGAGAGCTAAGGGCCACTGACTTTCGTTGGCTTTAGGACATAATTCAAGTCTTGATAACTGGGTTTACAAAGACAACATAAATGGTCCCATTGTAAAGTCTTATTCTATTCATGTGCTAGGGAATGGATAAGTTGTCCTTCATTTCAACTGAGAAGAACAAGAGACGGCTTTCATATTTGAAGATTTTGTTATTTCTTCTCACTCTTCTCCAAATAAAGAATAAATGAGTATTTTTCAATCAATTAATTTCTTCTAAAAAATATTTGGTTTTGTTTTTCCAAACAGACACTCTAGTAATAATCTCTATTATAAGCATTTCCTTTCAGAGTTACATTTAAAAAAAATTTCTGGAGAACTGGTATGAAAACAGTCACAGAAGGACACAGCATCCATAATGCAAAAAATCAATGAAAAAGGTACCTACCATTGTAATATTTAAGAATGGAACCTCTTGAAAATGAGAAGGTTGGGTTTTTAGTTTATTGTTGGGGGGGTTTTTTAAGAAATAGGTACAGCTAAAATGATCCCATGGTTGCAGTTGCTATGGAAACTTTTGAAGAGGAGATACTTTGATGATTTATAATATTGATCAACTGAAATTCTCCCTAAAATTTCCCCTCATCTTATCCCCTTTCAACAAAACATTTCTTCCCTTTTTCATGGGGCTCCTGAGATGCTTATCTAATAACTCTTTGTAAATCTATTGGAAACCTGAATATTAAAAGTGCAAAGAATTAGAGGTCATTAATATTAGCTAATGCTGCCCTTGTTCCACATAACAATTTCACTTTGGAAAGTTAAGTCTCCATAAAAGAGAAACCATTCTTTGTACTTAGTGGGGATGGATTATGATCATTCTAGGACTCTAGCTATGTTTGTTGGCATAAACTTAGAGAAGTTTCAAACAGCCAAAGTAAAAATAAATCTTATTATTGTACATTTATACTAAGCAGGGTTCACAGTTTCCTCTTTATTTTTTTTAGATTGCTATTTTGATATTTTTCCCCTGAAAAACAAATACTGGAATATAATGTTATTTTAACTTTGAAATTTATGGTCTTCCTGACAACAGGTAGTCACAGTTGCATTCTCGAAAAAGAAAACAAAATTAAAAATATAGACACAGGAAATAAAATTAATTTTAAAATATATGAAAACATTTATTCTGTGCATCAGCCCAAGTGAACAGACAAGTCTCTGACTGATACCCACCACAGACTGCAGTTTCTTGAATTGATTGATTAATAGGACAGAAATGAGGAGGTGTGAATTTATTTTGGACTTCAGCAGGGTTGAAAAAGGTTTGGCACAGTTTAGATGAGCTTAATCTGCATTTTAAAGTCTATGAACAGTGACCACCTACTGGCACCCTTCAATGTGTTAGGTCCCATAGAAAGGAAACATTTTGCACTAGACTTCATTTCAGCTAATGTTCCTGGATTTATAAAGGTACTAAAAAGGCAACAGCAATCTGATTTCAAACTAACAAAATACCCCTTTTCCCATAGCGGGATTGAAACTCAACAGAAGAGTCAAGGAAGGAGGAGGAGGGTAGGTAGGATTGGAGAAACAATTTCTCATTGTTTGGAGGCAGATTGTTCATGAGGGCAACGTTACCCTTAAAATAAAATTAAATTCCTTTGGGGTGTTTTCACCATTAAGCGTCGAGATTTTCATTTAACTGTGTGAAAGGTAGTAAAGAAGTAATAAATAATGGTTCAAATGGGAAAAATCTGGAGAGGAGGAAAAAAAAAAAGCTGAAATGCTGAGAATTTTATCTGAGCTAAAAAACATGGAAGCAAAAAGATCTCACTGTATTCAGCAGCAAGGATAATTAAAAACAAAGCTGTCTTTTAAGACAGAGCAAACATTCCCCAGCATCTCCTTTTTCTGGCAAAGTCAGGAAACACCCTCTGAAGTAAAATAACCATAACAAGAAAAGACATCTTCTTGAAGAAATTTTGACTCATAGTTTACTGCTTTATAAGCAGTTCAATAGAAAGATGTTCCACACCAAGGCAACAAGTCAAGAATCCACATTTTTAATGCTAGTTTAGTCTCCTCTGTGATTATTTTTACAACATCTGCAGTTAAAGACAGATTTTGCAGCTCCCTGATTGTGACCGGATAGAAAAGGGTTTGATGTGCTCACACACACAGACAGAGGGAAGGGAAACGCCACTCCTCCCTGTAACGGTCTTCATTAAAAACAGCATTGCCCAGCTTCTGTTTTATTTCATTTTGATGATTGAAATTTTCCTTGTCTAGTAGTAGGTGGTGCTTTTTTCTTCCTTACACTTCACTGGCCCAACAGAAAAAGTGTGATAGTCCAGACACCAGCCTTTTTAGTCATTTGATTAGAAAGGGGTTGTCATGTTTTCATCGGATGGATGGGGCTGGGATGGAAGAGAGAAAGGGAAAACTCAACTCAGAAATTACTGTTCAAACCCTATGTCATGAACACTTACGCAGCTGTTGGGGGTTGCAGCAGCACCAGAGGCTTGCGGTGGTAAAACCAGTCACCCCTTTGCAACCTATTGCACCTGTTGGAGAGTAAATGGCTCAAGGCATGAACTTGCCTTTCAGGTTCACTTCGCTGCCCACAAGGTTTTTTCAAGCTGATCTGCAATTTTTTTCTGTGTATTTTTCTTAGCTCATCATCATGATTTTAAAATAAAAGTGTGTCACTGACCGTGAAATTGCCTACTCTGCCCATCGCTTTGGCACTTGAGTTACCAGGAGTTCCGTTTGTCTTTGCAAAAAAAAAAAATTGCCCTTGTACAGGAAAAACAGCAGAAAAAAAAAGAATTCAGGAATTGTTTTGTGAATTCATTATAACATTTTTATAGGTATTGACTCTGTTCCAGGTAAAATATGACCTTACAAGAAATTATCATTAACATTAAACTACACTTCAAGTTGAATTTTCTGTGGATCCATCTCTTTCAAAGGGAGACTCTGGAGATAAATTTGTTTCCCTGTGATCTAAAAGAGAGGGATCCATAAAAATCATAGAGGATTGAAAGCAAATGCCTCCTTCTTTCGTTTCCCTTTCTGGACAAATCTGACTGTATTCAAAGGATGTTTTTATCCCAGTGCTGAACTGGTGTGGACAGGAGCCCACATGGATGTTGGAAACATCCATGGCATTTCAAGGTGGGCAAATATCGGTGGGGGGGAAGGGCGGGGGGGATGTGGCATTTGGGGCTGTTGTCCCATTTTCTTGCTAGGATGGGAATACCCCAGAGGTTTGGCAGCATGTTGAGTGAGAAAGAGGATTTTGGAGCTGTGCTGGGTTAGGTGGGGTGGACGCAGGCAGAAAACCTCCAGTTTCAGGCCCTAACACTCCCTGATGCCACCAAAGAGGAGCTTATCAGGGCACTGCATTTTTATCAGCTGGCTCCTGATCCCCCAGTGCCTTTAACTTGCTGGGGTGGCCCAAACCTCGGTGTTCAACAGTTTAGGGTTTGTTTTTTCCTTTTAAATAAACCCGAAACACCATTTTTCCCTTGATCCTTCGATGCCGAAGCCTCAGAGCTGTGGGCAGCATGAAACAGGAATGCCACGCTGCCCAAACCTTCTTCCGTGGGATGGGTTTGGTTTTATAACTTGCTAAACCATGTCCCGGCAGGGAGGTGGGAGGCTGCACACCGAATCCATGCGTGTTTGTCTGTGTGTGTGCGTATATGCACGTACACTGGGAAGTACCGGAGCTCGTAGGGCTCTCCAGGACTCTTTGGAAGGAAATACAGACCTGGAGACAAAAAAGAAGGTAGCATTCATGCCCAAGCACATAGTGGGGTAAACATATTTTGTAAATGGAAGTTTGTTATTCACATTGTATGACAGGAATTGGTGTTTACCCACCGCCGGTCAGATGGCGACGTTGCCAGAGGCTGAACGATTCAGCGGCGATCACTTATAAATAGTGCTGACCAGAAACAGGAACAGTGAAGAGTTTTCATTAATAAAAAAACCAAAAAAACACACCAAAAAACCTTGAATATTTTCTTCTTTTTATTTTAAAGGAAGAATTAAAGCTTTACATACTTTTATTGATATTTCCTTTTTTTTTTCCTCTATCCCCTCTGTGGTCTTGTATCCCTCTTCTTATTTTGTTAATTTTGGGGTTTTACTTTTAATTTTTTATTTTAATTTTCCATAGGTTTATTTGATTTT